>JAPMLY010003417.1:0-24633 GCA_026401115.1 Tetraselmis chui | reverse complement strand
TGGTGAGCCAGTGGTCAAGGCAGCCCCCGCTGCGGGGGAAGGTAGGGATGGGGTCGTGGAGGGGGTGGAGGTGGGATTTGAGTAAGGAGGTGAGGGCAGGGTGTCCTGTACCTGTGTGGGTGGTCGATTGGAAGTCCCCTCCCCAGAGGGTGCGGTGTTGCGGGTGGTCGTCCGCTAGTCGGAGGCCCCAAGCTGCAACTTCTGCGTAGAGGCGGGTCAGTTGGGGGTTGTAGAGCTGGGGCATATAAGTACCTATAAGGAGGTAAGGGGTGCCTGAGTGGGGGACGATTTTTAGTCCGGCGATATGGGGGATGAGGTGGGGGGGCGGGGTTAGGACAGTGGCAGACTGGAATGAGGCTCGGCGGACCGCGAAGAGAACGCCTGCGTTGGGTAGGGGCACAGTTGAGTAGCAGGGTCGGGAGCTTTTGAGGTGGTATTGGGGGAGGGCTATGCGCCAGCGGGACTTGTGGGTGTCGTGGTTGGTTTCGGTGAGGATTAAGACGTCCGGTTGGTGGGAGGTGGAGAGGTGTTCAACATCCATAATGGAGGTGTGTAGGCCGCGGGTGTTGAGGGTGATGAAGTGTAGTGGTTGGGATGTGTGGTGTGGGAGGATGGGGGAGGGGAGGGAGGGGGTGGTGCGGGGGGGATCATCGGGGGGGCGTTCTGCGGGTGGAGGTTGGAAGGGAGGGGGGAGGGGAGGAGGGGAGGGGGGGATGAGGGGAGTGGGTGGGGGCTTAGGGGGGGGGGTAGTGTGGGGTGGTGGAGGGCGTCGAGAAGGTGGTGGCGGCCCTGTGGGAGGGGGGCGGAGCGGAAGGTGTGGTTCCATAGGAGAGTGTGTAGGGAGTAAACCGAGGAACGGGGGTCGAAGGGGGGGGGGTTGTATGGTTGGTCCGGGGGGGCTGTGGTGATGAAGTAGGTGTGCAAGAGGGCGTGGGTACCGCACGACCATGCTCCGTCGGAATCGTTTTGGCGAGGTGGGTTGAGGAAGCGTAGGGTACCGACGGGAGGGGGGGGGGAGGAGTTCCAGTCAGAGAGGAGATTGAGAGAGCGGGCGAGGAGGTCGGGCGGAGGAGGGTGATGAAGAGAGTCGATCCATGTGGCTGAGGTGTGAGTTAGGTGTAGGAGGCCGAAGTGTGAGTGTTGCCATGTGAGGATCACGAGAGAGTGGTTAGGCGTCCCCGGACGGGGGGGGGCGCTTCGGTTGGCGAGATTAGTCCAGTGGCTGGGGAATTGGGAGTTGTTGTGGTGGTTGTCGACTTCGTTGTTAGTGATAACTGTGTACGAGGCGGTGGGAGTGGAGTGGAGTTTGGATAACGTCGTAGCAAGGCAGTAGAGGTTGGAGAGGTCCTGGTAACGACCCCATTGGAAGGATAGCACCGCAGAGGAATCGAGGCAGCCGATGGGTGTAGGGAGGCCGTATTCAAGGTTTAGGTCGAAGAGGTAGTTATGTAAGACGGTGCAACAGGTGCGTGGAGTAAAGTGGGCCGGGAGAGTTGGCGGAAGCATGGAGGTAGTAGTGTGTCGTCGGATATCTAGCTGGGGGGTGGGGGGTTGGTTGTGGGGTCTAACCTCTGGGCCTTGAGGCCCGGCATGTGGGGGACTAATGATGATAAGCGGCCTTGCCGGCCGAGGCTTGTGGAGGGCGAGGGTGTGAGGCTCCGGAGGGTCCGTTCGTCGACGTCTTGCGCATTTCGGCGAGTAGGAGCTCCTTGGAACGGGTGGTCTTCTGGAGCTTAAGAGAGGGTGGTAAGTGTAGGGATGGCGGGGAGAGGATGAGAGGGTAGGGGAGGGGGGATTGAAAAACTGTAATCAAGGTGTGGTAGGTATTAGAAGGAGGGCGATAGTGGGGAACTGTGACAGAGGGGGCTGTCGATATCGTATCAAAAGTGCTTCGGGGCTTCCGAGAGAAGCCTCGGAGCAGGCCTAAAGGAAGTGGGGACTGTAGGGGCGAGGGAGTACGTGTAACGCTGGGACTGTTACGGGTTCGGGACTGCCAGACTGATTCTGTAAGGGAGGGGCGATATTTCCGGGGCAGGGGGGTGCGCGGGGGGGCGGGTGATCGGTTAATGAATTTGGTAGAGCAGGTCGGGTGGGCTAAACTCAGCAGGGGAAGCACTGTCATTATCACAGCGACTGGCGAGTAGGGCAGAACATGGGGCGTGTAAAAGGGGTTGGGGAGAACGAGTGCGCTAGGTTCTACAGTAAGGTAATCGCAGGTAAGCGCGAGTGTCTGTTGAGTTAGGCGTGTTATCGCGGTAAAGGATGAAGCGGAGAGGAGCGACGACTGGAGCGAGTGAGGGATAGAGCGAGGGAGCAGGGAGAGGGGTGACGGGGGTGACTCATCAGGGCGGTGGTTAGTGCACTTGTAAGGATCAGGCCCGTAAAAAGATTTTCTAAGGGGAACGACTTATTGCGAGTTACAGGTTGATGCATCATAGATCGAACTGTGCAGCTCTTTGGCTGGGAAGCACTAAGGTGGGGAGAGGGTTTCGACTGAAGTGCGCTGATAACCAGTGTATCAGTGCAGGCTAACGGGAGGGGTTGCTGGGTGCCATACAGGGCCGTATTGTGGGGCGGGGGGTGGCGGTCGGCGAGCGGCGAGTTCGGGCGAGAGGGAGCGTGTAGGGCAAGGGTCGGCTCGACAGGCCAGGCAATTTGAGCGGCTGCGAGTGGGCTAGTGTAGGTGCGGGGTAGGTGGGTAGCATGAGAGGGGGGGGGCGTCGGTGAGCACAGATCAGGGCAGCAGCTTGTGCAGGGGCAGGGATCAGGCCTGTAAAATAATATTTTTTTGTTACTCTGATTAAAGAAGATGATTTTCGAGGTACATGATGTTGCATTATTGGTCGAACTTTACAGCACAGTGGTTGGGACGCACTAAGGTGCGGGAAAGGTATCGGTTTAATTGCGCGCTTAAAGAGAGTATCAGCATGGGCTATTGGGAGGGGATGGGGGGTGTTAGACTGGTCCTTACTGTGGGACAGAGCGGGACTATCGCACCGGTACATGTCGTCTGTGTGGGTTGGTGAGTCAGCGGCCCGTCCCAGGTCAGTGGTTGGCCCGAAGGCGGCGAGGACCAGAGGCGTCTGGAGTCCTCTGGCTGGTGAGGGTTCCAATGCCGGGTCCAGGTCTTGGGCGGATGGGGGTGGCTGGGACACCTGGTTGATTAGAGCGGGCGGATGTCCCGCTGGATAGCTCCGGGGGTTGTAGGGGTCCGCGGCGGGCGCATTCGCGCGCCGATCCCGCAATGGCATGAGCATCCGTCTGTGAGTGGGGGGGGGGGGGGGGGGTAGGGGTCGAAGACATGGCGATCGAGCAGGATTTCGAGTGGTGGAGATAAGTAGTGGAGTTGAGTGTGGCTTTTCGAGTAGGAGTTTGAGTTTCGTACACGTGTTGGCTGCACGCGACCAGGCCCGGTGGGACCTGGGTTTGTTGGATGTTGGCGGCGGACGGGAACGTCCGGACGCTCGGAGGGGCGCGGTGTGGCGCGCCGTTCCCCTGGGGGGGGATCTTTTTGTAAGCGATGGTTGGTATTGTTCTTTCGTAGTACTTTGACTGGTACATGTGTGGTTTTCGAAGTGGATGGCGCGATAGCTGTCGGGGGGATGAAATTCAAATCCCGGGAAGCTGCGCCTTTGAGTGTGTACCGTCTGGTGTCGCTACGGATCCATTGACCATTGTGAGCTAGGCTCGGGTGGGGAGAGGTGAATGGTGCACGCCGTCCGGCGGCCCTGTCCACCAGTCTTGCGCTCGATGGGAGGCCAGGCCCAGAGCGAAGACGATCGGCGTTGCTCATCCGAGCTACCGATCCATCCCCGGGTTATGTGGTTCAGTAGTACTTTAGTAGTACTTTGGATCTTTTTACTGTCTTTAGTGACGGTAGGATACCTTTCCCAGTAACGGAGGTTGCCTCGACGACTGGCTCTCCCCTCCCCCCTCCCCTCTCAGTCTCAACCCGCCTGCGTGCTCGACTTTCACCTCTCCCTCACACTTCTCCGACCACTCAGCGATACACCTAGTTATACCTGCCCCCTCCTCCCTCATCGCTCGGCCACCCTCGGCCCACAACCCTTCCCGCACTCACCACACCACCCGCAAACTCACCTTCAAACTCCCACTCCAACCGCACCACATTACATCATACCAACGTAGCACACCCTCCCTTCTCAACCACACGGCCTCCCTCCACGCAGAGATTCTCAATACAACCCCTTCCATGGCCTCTCCCGATACCCTCGACACCCTAGCCTCGAAATTTACTGCACTACTCTCCCAACATATGGACCACGCGGCCACCATATGGCCCCTCCTATACCCGAAGAAACCCCGCCCCACTACCTCGACCATTAACCCCACCTGGCTCTCTAAAAAAACACACAGACTCATTCGTAAACTCCGCAAATGTAGCACCAACGTCGGCCCCCTACCCCTAGCCCAAACCCTCCTTCAAACCTCTGACTATCTTTCCCCTACCGATATCCACCACCAGTGCCAGGCACGCATACGCCAACTACTCCGAACAACCACTACAGATATACTCCAAAAGATTAAAGCCCGCACCAACACTGCCTACGACGCCTCCCCAAAATCCTCCCACCGCCGCTTAAAAATTAAAAGCGGCCTCCTCCCCGCGACCACAGCAACTACAACTCTCCACCGCATTACCAAGCCCGATAAAACCACAGCCTCCTCCCCCTCAGCCGTCATTAAGGCGGTCCACTCCCACTTCACCACCGAACTCACGCGAGCCACCCCGCCCGACCTCCCAATACCCCCCTGGGAACACCCCGACAACCCTGACAACTTCAACATCGAACCCCGAGGGGACCCCACACTCACACTAGCCGACATGATTACCCGCGATACATTCGATAAAACCCTCAACTCGCTAGGCACAGGCAAAGCCCCCGGCCCCGACGGTATCCCCAACGAAATTCTCAAGTTCCTACCCCCGGAGACCCGCTCCACCCTCTTCTCCCTCCTATCCCTCCTTGCCCATAACTCCTACACACCCCCTGAATGGTGCCATAGCACAACATGCCTATTACATAAAAAAGGGGACCCCACCCTCCTTGACAACTACCGCCCCATCGCCCTCATGAATAACCTTCTTAAGCTATGGACAGCACTAATCAAAGACGCAGGCTCGAAATATGCCGAAACCCACGGCATCCTCAGCGACCAACAGGATGGCTTTCGACAACACCGCAACATCCACGACGCCCTCTCCTCCATCATCATGGCCATGGAGGACGCAAAACTCCACAACAAAGACATCTACGTCATGTACGCAGACTTCAAGGGCGCCTTCAACGCAGCAGACCACCGCATCATGTTCAAACACATGAGGCAACTCGGTATGCCCTCCACTTTTGTAGATACATGCGAACACCTCTACGGAGTCTCATCCACAGACTACATTACCCCGTATGGTCCCACCCCCTCCATAGACATAAATCGAGGTACCCTACAGGGCGACACCCTCTCCCCGTTCCTGTTTACCCTCTTCCTTGAACCCTTTCTTCGCTGGCTCACTGTGGGTAGCCGGGGCTACCGCCCAGGGCCCCCCGCCACTAACGTCGACCCAACAGAACCCACAGCCACATACCCCGGACACGGATTCGCTGACGACCTCAGCCTAGCCACGGGCTCGACCCCAAACATGGCCATCCAATTAAGGAAACTCTCCCTCTTCAGCGCCTACACAGGTATGACAGTCAACATCCGCAAATGCTGCATTACCGGCGCCCTTTGGCGTACAGGCAACGCCCTCTCCCTTGCCAACATCACCCTCCTCACATCCCGCCTCCAATCACAGTTCATCACCATCAACTCCACCCCGGAGCCCATCCCCACCATAGGCCCCTCGGATACATACCGCGTCCTTGGGGTCGAACTCAACACCTCCCTCACCTTCACCAAACACTGGCACGAACTCAAACGCACCACCACATCCCTCATCAACGCCCTCTCCTCCTCCCTACTAACCCAGTCCCGCAGAATTCGCGTCATCCGTGGCCTCCTCATCGGAAAACACTTTACCCTCCAACTCGGCCTCTTCAGCGACTCCCAATTGGACACCCTCGAAGGTCAAATATGCCGCGCCCTCCGCTCAGCCGTCTCCTCGGTACGTAACCTCCCCCGCACCGCCCTCCACCGGCCCACCTCCGACCTCGGCTATGGCCTCCCCTCCCTCAAAGCACATGCCGCACAACTCACCGTCTGCCACCTCCACAAAATCCTGAACTCCCCCGGTTATAGGGGCCACATGGCCAGAGCCCACATACACAACATCTCCACAACATACTCCCACTGGCCCACTGAATCGATAATGTCAGGCAGTCTATCCCCCCCCACGCTCAGAAGCCTAGTGCGCGCCCAACGCGACGCCGGTACCATGTTTCACAACATCCCCCCCCTCTCCCTCACCAACCCCATTGCCTCCACACTCCGCACCCATTTCACCAACCAGGACGCCGCACTCCTCACATCCCTCAGAGACAGAGCCACACATATCACAGACCCACACACATACAAACAAGCATACCACGAATTCTCACCCCGCAAGACACACACCTCCCTCCTTCCCCGTCTTAACCCCCTCTGGCAAAATCACATAACCGAATGGTCACAAGTCCTCCTCCGCGCCACCCCTTCCTCCTTCATCCTCAAATCCTGCCAGTCCATCACCAAACTCACGGGGTCCAACACCTCCCTCACTATCCCAATACGCCTTCTCGCCGCAGTCCTCACCGAACCCACCGACACTGTCCACAACCGCCTCCCCGTCACAAACCTCAACCCCAAACAAGCATCCCCCCCCACCACTCTCCACCCCTCATGGGTTCCCCTCCTCACGCCACACCTCCCCCGCCCTCCTCACACTCTCTCCCCCTTCACCCACTCCTCCCGCACCAACACCTACTCCCCCACTGCACCCATCACGCACATAGACACAGAATACCTCTCCCCCTCAGACCACCATTTCCCCCCCTGCGACGTAACGCGAATCATCTCCAAACACAAAGACACAGAATACGGACAAACCCAATACATGGTCGAATGGGCCCCGGAACACCTCACGGAATGGGATATACAACTCCAACTGGACGACGGCTTCCGACTCATCTCTTCCACCCCCACCTCGGTAAACCTACCCACCCCCACCCCCGCCGATTGCTCCATATGCCACAACCCTCTGCACTTAGAACCCACCTCCACCTGCAGCACATGCCCGCACTTTGCCGTCCACTCCCAATGCCGCCCCGCCTTAGGCCCCGCCTCATGGCAATGCGACTGGTGCGCTCGCGGCAAACAACACGACCTCACCCGCCTCCACGAGGTCCAGTGGGCGCCTTGCCTTCAACTACACGACACCATCAGTGAGACCCCCTCCGGCCCCACCGCCCTCACCGCATTTAACTCCGGCTTTGTCCCCTCCACCACACCCATCCTGCCAGAACCCGGACCGCCACCTTGGACACACCGCCTTATCACATTCAACCACACCCCCATCAACCCTGACCTCGACATGCTCCCAACCGGTAAATTCGCCATCCACACACACCCATCACTCCACGACACAACCATACTATGCACCCCCGACGGCCGCGCGGTAACCACCCTTAACGGCCCCCGCGTCCGCCACCTATACCAACTCTTTCGCCCCGACCTCTCCGACCATACATTCGAAGAGGAGGTCTACAACCTCCTCACTCGCCTAGGCTCCCGCTCTGAAATCCACTCTCCTACACCCGCCACCACCACCCGCAACAGATGGGCCACCAGAGAAGACCTCCTCTCGGCTCTCCGTCACACATTCCACATCCAGACAGAACTCTACTCAGACCCCCTCAATAAATCACTCCACTCGCACACCTACCACTCACTCTACCCCGAAGACATAGTCTTCTCATCCAGCGGCAGCAATGCCCCACACACATGGCAAGGCACCAACATAGCCAACCCCGAATACGACCACGAATGCATGCGCCGAGCCATGGAACATGCAATCACCAGCGCACACCGCACAGCCTCACACACCCCCAGCGCTACCATCCTCATACTCCCCCGTTGGGAACACACCCCATACCGCCACTCCAAGTATATCAACTCCCCCTACACACATCACCTATACACCCTTCCCAATGACGCGAACACCTTCTTACCCCCAGACCAACACACAGGCCACCCCACCCCTACCCCATTCGGAACACGCTGGATGGTCGACATCTACCTAGTAGCTAACTCCCTCGCACTCCCCACCCTACCCTCACACACTGCCATGACCGCACTCCACAACACCCTCGAGTCCATATACGACACACACCTCCCGAACCCCACCATCACCATCCCACCTCCATACCTCACAGACTCCTACTCACCTCACTCCGCAGGCATATACTACTTCCCCCCCAACCCCACTCACCCCCTTACCTACCCCCTCCAAGAACGCACACAACTAACATACTCCCCCACCAGAGGCACTCTTGCTTGGAACTGGCAGGACTTCGTATACACAGACGGCTCGAAAAAAGGAAGCAGCTCCCCTCTAGGGGCCGCAGCCACCCACCCAGCCTCGGACACCAACGTCAAAATCCTGGTGACCTCTACCCCTCCCTCCCATACTATCAATCGAGCCGAACTAGCTGGCATTGACATAGGCCTCCAACTAGGCCATACCCACCTCCTAACTGACAGTGCGTGCTCCCTCCGTCTCATACAAGGATACCTTAACTGCCCCTCCGCTTATAGGCACAACATCCACCGCGACACACTCCTCTCTATCACACGCACCATCATAACCCGCTGCAACGCAGGCATCCGCACACATCTCGGGAAAATTAAAGCACACAACCACTCACTCGGCAACGACCTCGCTGACGCACTCGCTAACCAGATAGCGGATGGTCAAACACCAAACACCACATACAACACAGGCTCGGACGTGTCCATTGGTCACTGGACCTGGCCTTACACCCTCATACCACAGACTCAAGGGGCACCCATACCATACATATACACAAACCTCAAAGCCGACGCACACACCCACAGCTGCAAACACACACTTACACCCCTCTCACAGACATCCAAACACGGCGCCCTCCTCGCCCGCGCCGCGGCAGACGGCGCCGACTTCACCTTCCACAAAAAACACACAACACTCACCAACACCCAATTCACCCACAAACAAGAATTCATATGGGGCGTCCACAACACCCGCCTCCTCACACACAACCCCACCATGCGATGTCCCATGTGCGGCCAATTCACCAGCAACGGCCACATGGCCGGTAACTGCCCATCCATGTCTGGCCTAAGACAGGACCGTCACAACAGCGCGCTACAACTCCTACTATCCCTCCTGGAACGCCACAACGGAGGACGCTGGGAGACTATCACTGCAGACTTCGGTAACAAACCCATCAAGTCTTTCACCCGCCCCACCCCCACCTCCACCCCTCTTGACTGCCACCCCCCACACCCCACCCACATGCCCACCCGCCTTGTTGATGCAGACGAAGGTCTCTCGCCCGACTCCCTAACCTCGTGCCCCGCTATCCTCCCCCCCGAAATCCTCCCACCTGCACTACGTCCCCCGGCGCACAAACCCGATTTCATACGCCTCCTCGAACCTCGCTTCGTCGGTCACAACAACGGCCGCCGCCGATACTCATCTATCAGGAAAATACAGATAGGGGAATGGAAGTACTGCACCGACCACAACCTCTCACACACAGCTAGCTTGATTAGGGACAAATACACACCCCTCGCAAATGCCATCCGAAACCACTGGCCAGGTACCGAAGTCGACATCTTACCCATAGTCATGAGCCGCACGGGCACCCCGCACTCGTCCACCATAGCAAGTCTCACCTCTCTCCTCACCCTCCGCACCGACCCTCCCGACAAACTAGTCACCAAAGCACGACTCGACACATCTCGCATCCTTTCTTCACTCCATGCACACACCGTCCAATGGCTGCATTATCTCCTCCTTGTCTACCGCACCAAATCACGCACGACCACTCGCCGAGCCTCCGCATAACGCACCTCCCCAAGCCATTCTTGCACACCGCTTTTAAACCGCTTCAGACCCTCCCCGGGGGGGAGTAAAACCCCCGACCCCACTTGGAGAGGTTGGACATAGGTGGTTCACGGTCTAGCCATGACTTGTAAGTTCCCTGTTTACATGTTGTAAACAATTTCAATTTCAATTTCAGCGTGAGGTAGACCGTGAACCACTAATCCCAACCTCTCCAATGGCAGTAACAACTAATAATTTTGTAATCAAGAAAAACAGATCTAAAATCCACTTGTCGAGAAATGAAAAACTCAATTGCTGCTCGACCTTCACGATGCACGGCCCGCTCCCGCCGAACCGGGGTGTCGACCGGCCTAGGCCGGTCGGCGTTCGGGAGGGACGACGGGCCAGCCTAATCTAGCTCCCGCGTGACTTCGGTCTTGCCGAAGGTAGGAGGGGAAAGGCTGGCAAAAAACCCCTTCTCGCGCGGTCGCTCGTTGATCCCGCCGCTCCATCCCGTAAACCCCGCCCCAAGGTCTTGCCGCGTCCACCGGCGCGGCGGTCCTCCGTGTCGAGGTCCTTCATCACCTCGAGGACAGGTGGGGGGGACCGAGACACACAGACATAGAAAAAACTAGCGCTCATGCCTCCGCGCCTGAATTTTCCCCGCTAATTTCCCCGGTTTTTTCTCTGTCTGGTACCCGGGTACCTGTCGGTTTTCCGGCCTGTGGCCGTACCCTCCCCCCTCTGATCGCGCGTCCACCGAGCAGCCTTTTCTTGAGCGGGGGCCTCCGCGCTCACCCGGGCCCACGCTCAAGGACTCCTAGGAGTATGTAGGTATGTCGGGGTAGTGGGTGTCGAAGAGGGGGGGGGGAAGGTCACCGTAGCCGGATCCGGCGGGCCGCGGGCGCCCGGAATTAAACAAAACCCTCCGTGCCGGGTTTTCCGGCGGCGCCGACCCAAAGGGTCGTCGCCGCCAGATCGTGTCGCTCCTCCCGTCGCGACCGTCCTTGTCATAGTCTACGACGATGACGCTGGAAGATTATTAGTATTAGCGAGTAATATCATCTGCTGATGCTGATTGAATAATAGTGGTATTTCCTTTAAATAGCAGCTACGTAGCTATGGATACAGGATTAGAATGATAATAAATTGTATATAGCGATAGGGTCACATGACGAGTATAGCGACGACAGGAGCGAGCTCGTCATATTATAATTTTTGTAGAAATAGAATATTTAGTACCAGTACCGGAAGCGTGGGATGATGAATAATTATACCCGCACCGGTTCTAGAATTAGCTAGAGGTGAAGTCTCTAGAGACTTCGATAGCGTCGCTGTGCTGCGAGAAGATAATAGTCTATAGTAATATTTAGTTGTTTAGATTAGAAGCAGCACAGCACACCAAATTGGAATTGGTGGCTTTTTGGTACCTTCGACCGGACGCCTATAAATTTAGCGGCCGGCACATTTGCCAGGGAGTCACTCGGGTTACCGTTTTTCGGTAGAACTGTAAGAAGAACCCCTCTTCCATTAATCATCCACTCTAATATTCCTTCCACTAGGAAAAGATCCAGGAAACTGGGCCCTAGATGCCGCTCGTCATGCTAGAGGGCGAGTGGTCTCACAACACTTGGTTTCGGAGCCACTAGTGGTAGCGACGAGAGGGATGTTTGGAGAGGCGGAGAAGAACAAGACGGCACCTAAGGACACCGAAGGTTCGACGGAAGGGACGCCGACCGCGGACGTATACTGGCTTTGGTCGAAGGAGTCGAGTCCGATTGGCGAGACGATGGAGCGCGGCCAAGATTCTACCGAGGAGGAGATGAGGCCACCGTTCAAGCTAGTTTAAGAGGCTTTTGACGAGCTGGCGCACGAGAAGGACTTCGTGCAAGAACCCGTGATCTAGCGACTACGGACCAGTAGAGCCAGCGAGTCGAGAAGACGCTAAAGGAGCTTTACGCGTGAGATGAAGGCTTTCCGGCTAGCGATAGTCGACCGGCTAGTACACTGTGATACCGTAGACGTAACACAACGTGCGTATGTTAAACCGACCGATTTTGATTCCTTGCCGAATGCCTCCGCGTATCGTGAATACGAGTATCGCACGTTTTATTCCTGGCGGGTGAGTTTCTGTATCGAGGAACCGCGTCGAGGAGATTTCGCGAGATTTTGCGACTAGGAGCTAGTACCATTTGAAGCGACACAACGGAGATTTGATGAGACGCCGACGTGTACGACTTATGGTAACTTCGAGTCGATTGTTTTGCGAGATGCGTGCAACGAGATGCTCAATCATGCAGCGAGATGCCTTCGACGCTGAGCGAACGCTACGTCGAGAGAAGACCAGTACGAGCCAAGAGATGTCGTACTGTTTTGCGCCACTGAGATTTCGGATTGAAGAAAGAAGAGATTGAGAGAACAGATTGAAGAAGCGACGATGACAACGTTGTTGAGACGGGCTGGCAGATACCGGCATATCTGTGCAGCGAGTGTATTTTGATCATTTTTGGCGGAATATACTCGTACGCAACAGTTCGAGAGAAGAATGAAGATCTGGAAGGCTTCTACGCATTAATGACAGGGAGACGTCAGAAGAAAATCCTGAGTGACCCCGTTTTTCTGTCCGCGCGTGATTTCTTTCAGAAGAGAACCAGCGAAGAACCGTTGGTAAGACGAAGAACCAGAAGAATTGAAGATTTCGGTACGCGAAACTTCGCGAACTACGGAGTGCGACGAACGATATCGCTACACTTCAAGTACGCGAATGTGGATTATACGGACCGATTATGAGATGACCGAGTGGTGTTGTACCTGTACGCCGTGACCCGTACACCGAAAATTCGGAATAATTGCGGGATGCGAAAGCGGCGGAAGACATTTGTACCATGAGGGCGAAGAGACTGGCGAGCCGAGACGAGCGAGCTACGCTGGCAAGGCCTGCTAGAGCGTGCGCGAGAGCGCGACGCCAGACTTTGAGAAGGACCGAGAAGACGCCGAGTCTAGTACGTTCAGCGGCCCTGTTCCGAGGCGAGGATGCCACGGGATTGGACGTGCTTGACGAACCACTGGTGCGAGCAAGACTGGCGGAAGCGACAACGATTAGCGAGTGTACGTCGAGGACTACACTGCGGTTGAAGTTGCTTTTACTGGCGAGTTTGTTTCCTGTATGGGCGGGAGACCTACGAGCAGAAGTCTTTGCGGTGGTACGTGGCGACGTTTTCTATCCGGTTCTACAGTTCATCTGATATTCATTTGTGCAATTATTGTACCGGTGAATTTTCTACCGACCTGATTACGGAGGATCTGCGATTTATTGGTTTCCTGGAGTTCACGAGATAGAGTTCGTGCGACGATTTGCTATCATTTTACAAATTTGGGCTATGAGGAGTGTTATACGGTATTCTGCGATTTTATCGCTATATTCTGCCGTGTACCTGTACCCTTTTTGTGGAGTGGAGCTTTTACCGTTGCATCAGTACCCGAACTTTGAGAGGCTACGAATCAACTTCGAGAGTACCCGTATCTGTATCGCTAGCGTGACATGCAGCTGCGATCAGTTGGACAACCTTGGAGCTGACTACGGCCGACAAGTGGACATTCTGGTTACCTGGACGACGCAGTACCGTGACCTGGACGGGAGATTTTGGAAAGAACTGTGACATAACGTGACGCGGATACCTGTTGGACGCGTTACACCCCGGAACAGAACAGACCAGACTAGAGCAGAGGAGAACAGAACCTACAGAAGTTGAGAACACACGGACACACCTGGCCATAAGCTGGACGTGGCTGATTATAAGCTTTGTCGGAGTATTTCCAGTTTAGCTTGAAGTATTTCGAATCTGGCTTCAGCGAGAGGACCTGCTAAATTCAGATGTGACCGAAGAATGGCGACCTAGCAGTAGTGATGCGATTTCTTACAAGTACCTGTTCGCGACGAGACTGCGGATTGGGACTGTGGAGCACCATGATGACCTGCTAAGTCACCGAGACGAGACGAAAGGAAGCAGCAAACTCAACATGACTCTCTACACGACAGGAGGACATGGCGGACGATAAGCATAGCGCGAAGAGACTCTCGCATAGCTTGACCTGATGGGAGATGCGCCAACCTGTGCTGTTTTTGGCGACGACAGTTTCAGTCGCTACGGTTTGCACATACGGGCATATTTTTCCGGACGTTCTGCGATGCGATTGAATTTCATCTGATGAAGCGCAGCAAGACGACCGCTACTTTTCCTGATTCTGGTGGAGTTTACTCGTATTATCTTGACTTTCCTTTAATTTCAAATGACGGGTTGTGATCTGTACGAGTATCGACCGAGTTTTTCCTGTTTCCGAGAGAAGACCGTTTTGTGGCTGCTGATTCCTGTGGAGCAGCTGCACCTGTACATATTTCGTCTACAGACTACCGATGGCAATACCGTATCCTGTCTTGGAGGTGGAGACGATACCGCATGGCTCTTTGGTAGCGAGTACAGTGTTTCGCTATGGGACGTGAATGCGAGGGGACTACACGAGAGAAGTTTTGCTGGATTTTATTTTCTTTTGCGACGACGCGTTTCGGGACTATACCGTACCGCGACTAGCGACTGGATACAAGCTGGATATTTTTCGAGGAGCCCTTTTTGCACGATTGACCTACGGCGAGCAGCCAGCGACTCAGCAACTGGGGCGAGCCACCGAATTTATTTTAGCTCGGGAGCGCTGACTACCTGCCGACAGCACCTGTGCTTAGCGAATTGTGTTTTGGAGACGCGATGCTACTCGCACAGCGTTTTCTTTGGCACTACGAGAGCAATTGAGGATTGAGGGATTTATCAAGGTGAAGATGCAAGCGTGTGACAAGTGGAGTGACTTTTATGGGAGCAACAAATACGGGATGGTCTACGCTACGCTGATACTTTCGAAGATTTCAACGAGGGAGATAGCGATGCGGCAGTATTTTTGCTGTTGGCCTACCGCAAGCTTCAAGTGGAATATCGAACCTATCGATAGCCCGTATCTTCGCGAGGAGCGTGCTACTGAAAAGTTTATTTCCCGGATACAACGGGGATAAAACGGGGATAGGGACCAACCCATAGGTAGCCCGGCTAGCCTGTAGAGTTGGCCTCGGACGTTGACGGTGAAGTAGTTTCGGTCCTCTGGGTTGATGCCCAGTGCGTAGAACCCGTCTTGTAGGTCGAAGCTAAACATATAGTCCCCCTTGCGGGTGAGGTGCTTTACCCCGAGTAGGGTCTCCATCTTGAGTCGTTTTCGCACGCAATACTTGTTGAGTGGTCGTAGGTCGCAGATTAATCGCCACTGGTTGACGCCCGGTTTTGGGACTAGGAATAGTCTGGAGACGTAGTCGCTGCAGGTCGAAGGTTCCCAAGCGCCGGCCTGTACAAAGCGCGCTAATTCGCGTTCGACGAATTCTAGTTGGGCAGGGGTAGCATCGAGTAACGACACTCCTTGGTTGAATCGTGGGGGTGGGCGGTTGTTTTTGAACGGTATCGATACGCCCTCCCGGATCCACTGTAGGGTTTGCACGCTCGCGTCGATTTTCTCCCACTCGCGCCAGCTCCGTCGCACGCGATGTCGCATGTAGGCGGAGGCTGGGTTGCAGGAATCGGCGCGGCGGTGCACACCATCAGCCCTCTGCCTCGGGCTCAGGCTTTTTGTTTTGGCGAGTCTTGTCCTTGTCGCGCTTCTCTCGTTTTTCCTTGTCCCTGATTTCCTTGTCTTTGAGGTTCTTGTCCGGTCTCGCGGTAGGTCTGTCGGGGTTGCCTCCGTCGCCCATGCCGGGCGTCGACTGCTTAAAGGTTTGAGCGGCTTGAGCTTTTGCGGCCGCGTGGAGACTAACTTCGAGGCGTTTGTCTTCCAGTGCCGCGAGGAGGCCGTCGACGCCGTTGGTGCTGCGGTCGGCAGCCTGTGTGTCGAAGAATCTGGAGTAGACGAGGCGTTCGGCGACTCGCTCCTCTCCGGTAAGGGCCTTCTTGCCTTTGAATCGTCGAACGTAGGTAAGTCGCGACTCGACGGCTTGCGTGACAGTCTTGTGTGTCCGAACGGCCGCGTCGGTAATATCCCAGGCGTGCGCTCGTTCCGCTTCGGTAGCGGTTGTCGAACGAATCGTTGCCAGAGCTGTTTCGAGCGCCGCGTCCGCGGCCGCAGAGTAAACGCCATAGCACGCTAGGTGTCGATACTCGTCTCGTGAGGAAATTCGTTTCTCCTCGGTTAGGAACATGTCAGTCTCGTCGTGTCGAGGCGTCCACAGGCCCGGTATAGAAGCGTTGACAGGCGGTAAATTGTCGTTGAACGCTGGTGGGAGTAAGTCGATCCAATCGCGCGGGTCGATGTACGCAGGCTTGGTCGAATGAGCAGATACATGCGTGGCGTACTCGTCCACGCTCCCACCCTCAGAGACTGCGTCGGCAGGTACTGACGGAATGTTATGCTGCTTGGTAGGGGCTGGCGGTTTCGTCTGGTCGCCGTCAACCTTCAGGAGCAGCTGGTTAACAAGATTATGCAAGTTTTCAAACTGCGTTGCAGATGGTGGCGCTCGGATGTCCCCGCTGTCGTCCCCCGTTGGGTACATGTGTTATGGTAGATTGTCTGCCATAGTTGCCCTGTGAATGTTTTCGATAGTAGCTACACCGTGTGCTAGTAGAGATCAGTCACCTTACTAGACTGCTAGAGTCTAGATGCCGTTGCGTGAGCTGTGCTCGCGCAAAGGCAGAAGGTGGACGACCTATGTGTGTCGGCGCGTCATATAGGGGTAACGCATGTCTGTGTTTTACCAACAGTGTCATGCGTACTCTAGCGGTTAGAATTTGTAACGTCGTGGCAACGCCCGACTATTCTCGCCCCCAGTGTAATTTAAACCTCTATAATTTCAATATGACCAATAAATTTTTTTTCTATTCGTACAGCCAGATTTTTATTGAGTCCTGCCATACGAGTAGAAGAGCGCAAGTATCTACGCCCGAAGGACTGCTACAGTACTGGATGACACTTTTATCGAAGCGAGCGATATTTCTTATGGGTACCTGTAAGCAAGTCTCAGAGGACAGGCGACGAAGACCGCTACAGCGATGATGGACGACCTGGAAACCTGTGGACTACCGCTACGCTGCAACGACTGCCTGATTCCCTAGGAGGGTGCTGCTTACGCAGTTATCGTCACAGTCGAGCTGCTGAACAACGCGAGGCGGTTAGATGCTACGGATGGCTACGAGAGAAACAACTACCGGGCGCGATGAGAGTCGACTTAAAAGAATTGCGTCGAGAATATTTTTCTTCGACCTACCGACTACGCCCCGGAGCACTACTAAGGTTGCGAGCTTCGACCTGTATATCATTTTCCTTTTTCGACCCTTCCTGGTCCTGATCTACTGCTGTTTGTGTTGTCTGCCGACGACACCAACAACGAGGACGTTGTTGCTTAAGGAGGCGAGAGTGTCATAGTCTACGACGATGACGCTGGAAGATTATTAGTATTAGCGAGTAATATCATCTGCTGATGCTGATTGAATAATAGTGGTATTTCCTTTAAATAGCAGCTACGTAGCTATGGATACAGGATTAGAATGATAATAAATTGTATATAGCGATAGGGTCACATGACGAGTATAGCGACGACAGGAGCGAGCTCGTCATATTATAATTTTTGTAGAAATAGAATATTTAGTACCAGTACCGGAAGCGTGGGATGATGAATAATTATACCCGCACCGGTTCTAGAATTAGCTCGAGGTGAAGTCTCTAGAGACTTCGATAGCGTCGCTGTGCTGCGAGAAGATAATAGTCTATAGTAATATTTAGTTGTTTAGATTAGAAGCAGCACAGCACACCAAATTGGAATTGGTGGCTTTTTGGTACCTTCGACCGGACGCCTATAAATTTAGCGGCCGGCACATTTGCCAGGGAGTCACTCGGGTTACCGTTTTTCGGTAGAACTGTAAGAAGAACCCCTCTTCCAATCATCCACTCTAATATTCCTTCCACTAGGAAAAGATCCAGGAAAATGGGCCCTAGATGCCGCTCGTCCTGCTAGAGGGCGAGTGGTCTCACAATAGTCCTCCTTGCCGTCCTAGCTGACTCCTCCCCCCGGGAGATGACGCTGGACGACGTAGCGACGCGATAGTGAGCGCCCTACCCTGGTGCTACTCCCCAACTAGCTCGATGCCGGGTACGGACATTATTTTTAGTATCCAAAAAAGCCCTCCGTACAGGGCTTTCCGGCGGCGGCGGATCCTACGGATCGCCGCCGCCACCTGTAGCCGCTCCTCCGTCTGCGACTAGCCACCGTCTTGTGCCATGTCCTGCCTCACCCCTCGGCAAGGTTCGACCGGCACATGGCTGGTCGACAGTTAGCCCTTTCCTGGCGCTGCTTCCCGGCTGGCCACCACCAGCTCCAACACCCGCCTCCCACCGCTGATCCGGCCGTACCCTCCTCGCCATCAAACGCTGCCGTAGTACATGTCCCACTCCTAAAAGTAAGGCTGTATCTAGGAGTATCTGTACGCGAAAAAACATATCGTACGGGCCGAGCGGGAGATCTTGGCGCCGGTAGTGCACAGAAATTATTTTTTTCAAAAGCCCTATGTACATGGCTTTCCCGACATGTGCTGATCCCACGGATCGAGCTGTCGGCCCTCTTAGCCCCCTACCGTGCCAGGCCTGGCACGGCTACGGGGTTTCCAGCGCCCACCACGGGGAGGTGAGGGGATGCCGACGGGCCTGCGAGCGCACCCCTCTCCGGGGCCGCCGCCGCTGCGCCGCCAGCGGGCGCCGAATAGCCAAATTTGTTTGGATGGCCGGTCGACTACGAGGTCGTGTGTTAAACACCGTACGCCTGATTCGGGTTGGCACAAAAAACGCATAATTTGTGCTGACTGCCAGCAACGCTCGAAATTTTGCGATAAGGTGGCGTGCAGTAGGCGGCCATTGGAGGTGTGTGCGGAGTTTGGCGGCAACGGTGAGTAGCGAGAGTGCTAGAGGGGCTGGTACCGGGAGGCACGAGTCCGCTGCCTGTAGACGCTGTTGCTGCATCTCGAGTCCGCGTCGAGCGTGGGCCAAAAGTTCACCGACTGCGATTGGCTGCTGCGGGTGGTCGCGGAAAAACTTGTTGATGGCTGAGTAGTACTGTTGTAGCGATGCAGCGGCGACGGTGCCTTGTAGTCCCAACCATGCCGTGTAACGAACGTCTGACTATGTGGTAGCTTGCAACGGGTGAATGTTTTCCTCGTGGCAGAAAGAGGCAAATTGACGCATGCCAATGTCGTAGTTTGAGTATGTTGTCGGGACTAGGGAGCTGCTCAACAAGTGTAGCGCGGTGGTACCGATTTGGTCGGTGCCCAACAGTTTGCGAAGTCGTGTAGTCATGGTAGCCGTCCACGGTGCGTGCGCGTCTGGCTCTCGCAATGTGTTCCGGACTGGCCGCGAGGGCTTGGTTGGGTGGTTAACCATAGCGCTTAGGTCCGTGAGGTTGGAGCTCGCCGTCCGTAGTGTGCGTCCTATTGCGCCTCTGCGGCTGTGCAGCCAGGCCGGCGTGGCAGTCGAAAAGCCACGATGCTCCGTCATGGTCGTCCGACCCCCTCGCGCGAGCCGTGCCGACCGGGGAAAAACAGGTCTCGCGAGGCGGGGTAGTGGATGGTCTCGGTGTCCAAGCTGTGTAAGTTCTAGAACCACGGTTTTGGGGGCTAGTGCGGTGCGATGACGGTAGCAGCTGCCCCCGATTGGCGTAGTTTCGCACAGAGGACGGAAAGAGCTGACCATGGCGGGTTGCAATAGTTTGCCTCGCGTTGCTACGCGGTGTCCGGAAGGTGTAGACATTCGAAGCCCTCGCATCTGGGGTCGCGCCATCGGGCGTTGAAATGTGGGAGCTGTGCGTTTTCCATCGACGCAAAGCGGTCGATACAGCGTGGCCCCCACGTTGTATGAAGGTAGTTGAATATTCGAGGGTTTAGCTACCACTCGCCGCGGTCGAGTTCCCGGCTCATGCTGTCGGCCCATATCTTCGCTGCCGAGCGGATGTAGCGGGGTCGGATGCCGATGTCATTGACGTCGAGAAGTTGCTACATCCGGCGTAGTTCGGTCGTCATGACAAGAGAGCGCGTAGTAAACTTGGACAACGTAGCCACGACGGCTGTGTTGTCCTCGTGGAGTAAGACATGTCGGCCTCGGAGTTGCGGTAGAAAGGACTCGATCGCGAGACGAACGCCGCGAGGTTCTATTTAGGTGATGTGTTGTTGTCGGTCGTCGTCGTACCAAAAACCGCGGGCTTGGTAGGCAGGGTTGTCGTTCAAAAACGGCTCCCCATCCGTAACCGCTTCAGTCGGCGTGGAGGTACGCTGTCTCGATTGGCTTGTAGATAGAGCGGCCGTTGTGTTGGTCGGGGAATGTACGCCACCACTCGAGGTCGCGTCGTAACTGGTGTGTCTTCACGACACGTCCGCCCCATCCCTTCCGAGTAGCCAGCACGCATTGTAGTTCGCGCAGAAAGAAACGGGCTGGCGCGATGGCGAGGTAGAGGAATTGCGCCTTGCCAGCGAATGCCGCGAGTTGTCTGGCGGGCAGCCACCAACGGTGGTCGCCGTGCGGCCGAGTAACGCTGAAGCCTGTTTGGCAAGGGCTTGTAGCTTGTCGGTAGGGGCTCTAAATTCGCCGTTTATGAGGTCGACTGTCAGGCCAAGGTGGTTGCCCACCTGTGTGGGCTGCTACATGCCCTTGTCGGGGATGCGCTGGAGGCCGAGCCGGTGTAGCATGGTCTCGATGCGGTCGCGTAGCAGTAGAGCTGCCTCGTACGAGCTGGCCATGAACATGAAGTTGTCCATGTAAGGTAGCAAGCGTACGCCGCGCCATCGGACGTTGCGAAGGAAGCGTCGTGACGGTTTGTATGGCGTCGTGGAGTTGGCGGTCATCGGTGTAGGCGCCCGCCGCAGGTAGTTTGTGAACACCTGTGTGAGCTTGCAAAAATAGTAAGCGCAACCCGACCAACCCATCGGGAGGCATGCGAGGTGCCACAACTCGCCTCGGTAATTGACCGTGAAGAGATCGCGGTCCTCTTCCCTGATGCCGAGCGTGTAGTAGCCGTCCGCGAGGTCGAGGGAGACGAAGTAGTCGCCCGGGCGGAACATGTGGCGTAAGTGCTTGAGGGTCTCGCACGACATCTTGAATTCCGATCCAAAGTACTACTAAAGTACTACTGAACCTCAAAAAACGGGGATGGGTCGGTAGCTCGGATGAGCAACGCCGATCGTCTTCGCTCTGGGCCTGGCCTCCCATCGAGCGCAAGACTGGTGGACAGGGCCGCTGAACAGCGTGTACCATTCACCTCTCCCCACCCGAGCCTAGCTCAAAATGGTCAGTGGATCCGTAGCGACACCAGACGGTACACACTCAAAGGCGCAGCTTCCAGGGATTTGAATTTCATCCCCCCGACAGCTATCGCGCCATCCACTTCGAAAACCACACATGTACCCGTCACAGTACTGCGGAACCCTCGCGATACACATCGCTTACGAAACCCTTTCTCTCCCAGAGGCCGGCGCGCTCTATCGCGCCCCTCCGAGCGTCCGGACGTCACTGTCCGCCGCCAACATCCATCAAACCCAGGTCCCATCAGGCCTGGTCGCGTGCTGCCAACACGCGCACTACTCTCAAACTTCGACTCCAAAAGCCACACACACATCAACTACTTATCCTCCACACTCGACATCCTGCTCGACTACCATGTCTTCAAACCCCACCCCCCCCCCCACCTACAAACAGGTGCTCGTGAGGGATCCCCCGCTCCACGGCCGCTTCACGGACTTATACCACCCCAGGAACAAACTCGCGGGTCACCCCTTGACCCCGTTCCTCTCGACCTCTCAACTTCCCCACCCCCAACAGATACTGGGAACACCTATGGACCCCCTCCCACTCCGTCGCGGACTCCAAACCCCCCTTGTCCTGTCCATCCCGCGGTCAACTGACAACCCCGGACAGGCCGACGACTTCTCCACCAGAATGATCGACACGCTCCTCCTTACAGGCCAGTACTCCACCACCCCCCCTCACATAGCCCGCTTCTGGCTCCATGGAGTCTTCATGCCGGACCCGCCGCACCCCGACCCGATCACATCCGCTTGCTCGGTGGCCCGTCGCTGGCTCCTCGAATGCGTCAACGACCTCACCGATCTCCCCAACCGCATCAAAAATATAATCGGCAAGGAACTCGTCCACCACACGCGCTGGTCAGCGAACTCCTCTCGCACACACCACCCAACAGCCCCGAAATGCGACGATCACACCCCCCTACCGGTCGAACTCCATTCGGGCTTCCAGGAGGTCTGCCTGGCTATCCCCACCTCCTGTATAACGGTAGGACTCCTGTACCAGTTAACTTCACACCAGCGTGAATTTAATTCGGCCGGTCCAGTGCCTCCCTCTCTCACCTCCTCCCCTTCACTATTGCGACAACTGAGTCAGCAGAAAATTCGCTTCCTCCGCGACGCCTCAGCTCCTGCAGTCTCAGGTCGTCGTGTGAAAATCCGATCCCCCCTGTTCTCCGGTATCACCGGCCAAGAGGTGATCGCCCTCCTACAGGACCTCCTCACTTCCGACCTCACAGCGGCTCTCACCTCAACCGGATCAGCCCCCTCGACTCACCCACAATGCAGACTAGAGGACCTCCCCGAACAAGCGCAGTTCATCCTTCAATTCGCGGACGCCATCCAACCGCTGGACACCCCAACCCCGATCGAGGCCGACCCCTCCTCATTCTGGGTGAATATCCTCCACCTGCCCAAGAATCCCATTCATTCACAATCCGGTCCTGTATCCCATCCCATTTTTTCATTCACACCCCCTGGAACCGTACCCCCTGACAATCACCTTCACACCATCACCATCACACCCCCCCCCGTCTCTGGCCTTGTTCCCGGCATCTCATGGGCTGACACATGCCTCACCACAGTCCTGATACAGTCCCGCCACTCTCTCTCCCTCCCAAGCATACATCCCGACGGCACCATTCCCCCATCACACTGGCTACACACCCTCCTGTCCCAAACAGCCACCGAATACCTCACACACAACACACCCACAACCACCCCCCCCCCCAACACCCCCCCAGCCTCTATCACTACACAACCCTGAAAAAGTTCCCGGATGGCTCATACTTTCGCTCACACCCCTCCAACTCCCCCACCATCACCACCAGCATACAAATCTCCCTCAGCCCCGAAATGTACTGCATCCTCATCTCAACCAACGGCACTATCACGGTCCCACTGACCCACACATACACCCATCGAGGCGCTCGCACTCAATCCTCCTGCTCCCTCATCATCACTCCACACCACTATTCCACGTTCGGCAAAGCCCGTCTCACAGACCCCATTTTCACCACCCCCCCCTCCCCACCCCCTCTCACCATCACTAAACGACACACACTTCACCGCAACCCCCCCGCCCTTCTCCTCCAATGGTCCCGCCACCTCACAGACAACCACGTTCCCAGCCAATGGGACCTGGACCCATCTGACTTCCAAATGCAGGATGACACTGACCTACCCCTCGACCTCTCCTCCCTCCCAGACATACAACTCACCACCACCCCGGCCCCCCCATCCCATACCACATGGTCCCTCCACCAACCTACCGCCTCACAACCCGCCTCCACCTCCTCCTACCACGGCCACCCACCCCCCTACCCTCCAGCCCCCACCACGATTCCTCCGACCACTCTCCACCCTCTCCCCACTATCACAGAAGACTCCTCTGGCCCCATGGACTCCTCCACCTCACCACCCCCAGCCCCCCCCCTCACTCAACCACCCACCCACCTCCCCGACCCCCCCAACCCTACTTATACCTTCGCCCCCCCTCCTACCTGCCCCATACAACTCACCCCTTCCTCCCCTGCACCGCTCTCATCTGCCGCCTCCCCTCCCCGCCCCCGCCCCCCCACGGACCCCTCACTCCGACCCGCACCCCCAACAGGAGTTACCAAGCCCTCTCGTCCCCCCCGCAAGCAACCCTCCCAGTCTCCCCCACCCCGCGCCCCCCCGCACCCCTCCCTCACTCACCAACAGGCCCTCCCTTCCCCCCCACTCCTTCCCGACCACAACCCCCCCTCCGCCACTGCTATTCCCCTCCGTCCTGTTGACCCAGCCCACCTCCCCCTTCCAACCGGCTCTCCTGATGAAGAAGAACTCGACCTCGACGGCTACTCGGACCTACCGGAGGACGACTCGGAGCCCTCAGGCACTCAACCGGCCAACACCGCCTCCCCCAAGGCCAACCCCCACCACAGGTCACCCCCGGCCAATCAGGCCGACTATCATCATTAGGTCCCCCCAGGACGAACCCGAGGTTAGACCCCGCACCCCCCTCCACACTCCCCAACCCGGCATCCGCAGACATACTGTAAACACAGCAGATAGCTTCACTCTCCCTGCCCACTTTACCCCCCGCACCCGCTGCACAACGATGCACAACTTTCTATTCGATTTAAACCTTGAATACGGCATCCCCACCCCCATCGGCTACCTTGATACCTCTGCCGCCCTCTCCTTCCAATGGGGTCAATACCAGGACCTCTCCAACCTTACCTGCCTCGCTTCCGCAATAACCAAACT
>JAPMLY010003416.1:0-19069 GCA_026401115.1 Tetraselmis chui | reverse complement strand
TTTTGATATGAAGCTATCCCTAGAGGGAATCGGCGGGGTACCGGGTGGGTACAGGCGCTAATGCTTGCTATGCTCGATCGAGGCGCGATGTGGAACGAAGAGACACTGTAATCCTTATTAGCGCTATATACTGTACCCACGTCATCCCTCCCAGGTATCTAAAAACATTGAAATTATTTACAGATATATCTGTGTAATGCATATCTGTCGCAATAGTATCGGAGCCGTGCTGGGGAGGGGGCCGCGGTGCCTGTTGGCGCGTGTGCGGGATGGCACGTAGCGATGGTTACAACACGATGAGGGAGGTAGGAGAAGTGACGCATGCATGCGTTCAGTCGCATGTATATCTAACTAGGCCGAACGTCCGCATCAGACATCATCGATGTATTCATGGGATCATGATGCACATGCCGCATCAATGCGTCCATGAATTAGTGTCCTGTTTAATCGACGCATTCATGAATTAGTCATACATTCAAGCAATGCGTCAACGAATTAATATCCTATTTAATCTATGCCTCCATGAATTAGTGCCCTATTTAATCAAACCGTCCACGAATTAGTGCCCCGTGTAATCAATGCATCCACAAATTTGTTGCCCATTTAGTCGATCCATCCACGAAATAGTGTCATAATTAATCGACGCATCCATAAGTTAGGAGACTAAATAACGGATGATGCGTCAAAGTTTGAGGCATTGCACTTGATTATTGATCTTTAGTTTTTGAGGCTGATGTGGAGGCTTAACCCCTATATATATGCATCATGATATGGGCATATGTATACGGGTAGTGATATTGTATGATAGCCCCTCTAGATGATTGACCGTACACTTGCACACTATTGTAATATATGCAATTGTTCGCTTGAGGAGCGGTCTTTGGCGTGTGATTGATTGGCCGCTAATGTTGTGATGAGGATCTTCGGAGTGTGAATGACCGTTGTCGCTCTTGTGAGTTGCGTGGAGTTGGTTGCTCATGTTGATGGGGTCAACGCCGAGTGGGCGACCGCTGGTGTGTTGGTGAGCGACGTATGTGTGGCCGCTACCGATGGGGTCACCGTTGTACTGGTGACCGCTAGTGTGTTGGAGAGTGACATCTATGTTATCTATCTAGTAGACCGTGCGTCTATATGCATTATGATGTATGTATACGTGCACGTGCAGTGATGTTCTACTATGGTCAACACTCAACACCCATGTCATGTTGGGCATGATATCGATGTACTATCTCAGTTTGTACGTTTACTTGCGTATTTTCGTTCGCACACCTCACAACGAAATTTCGGACAGCGTGCGAGCCTCACAATACGTCATTCGCAATCAAGGTGATGTGATAAGGTCCGAGCTTTGCGCTCCGCCCTCGCCGGCGTATTTATTTAGAATTGAGCCGCAAAATCAATCGATGAAACAGTTATTCACCGTCGTACGTCACTCAATCTCGGTAAACAAACAAATGAAATTGGTATATAGTAGCAAGTACTAGCAGTGGACCGCTTGCTCTCTAACGGCCCTTTTGCATACGCCATCGTCAGGTGAACACTTTTTGAACCAAATTAGGCCGCATGTCTCCTTGTCCGTCCTCTCCGCAGCTGTGGGTTGGGCCTTTATTCTTCAAGATCATCCAAGAGGTGTCGTTGGTAAGGGGTGTGAGTATGGACTGTGTGATTATGTGTTGGGGCATATGTGTCGGTTATGTTCCATATGTTGATACCATCGCCCTCTCTGCCCTTCGCCTCTCTCACCTAACTCTTGACGTCAGCAAGACACCTACCCCATTTCCCGGCCCTATCACTCATCGAGTAATGTAAAATACTAGACGTGTAACTCAACTCATTCCTCTCCTTGACGAAGCAATACCCTCAACTACACTGACAAATATACAGCCCTCGCGAACGCCCTCGGCCGCTCAATCACACCGACTGCGCGGCAATAGAGACCTTATAAAAGGTATATGTGGCGGTTAGCCTTGTCAAGCTAAACGCTAGCACAAACAGTTCTAATCTGTCTAGTTCTGACGTTGCAAGATGGCAAAGATGTTTCAAGACGTTTCAAGAAGATGTCTCACTGCAGTACTTAGCAGTATATGTCTTAAGTGAACAAAGGAATTGTTAAATGGTTATGTCACCTCCCTCTACTGCACTGGGCTTAAATAGGTTTCTGCCCAGCTAGCTTACGCCTGCTTACTTCGCTTACGTGACAGGCGTTAGGGCTTTTCAACCGTCGTCATCTGTCCTGAGACGCGGCTCGTCTAGCATGGAGAATCACGACGCGGCCTGTTATGCATCGGAGAACTCGCTTAGGCGCGGCTTATAGCTAGTGAGACTTAACTGTGCGTATCTGTACGTACCGGGAGCATAAGTACCCTTATGAATATTGCAGTAGCGACGTACCCATGTTTGTACGTGTGTCCGATGGAAAAGCACGAATTGGATTTAGTAACGAGTACTTGTACAATGTCCTGCAATGTACTGTTGCAAGACTGTACTCGTCACACTCGTACCCTCCCCCTCTTGACAGATCTTGAGGCTGCCGCGAGGCAGACCTCCGTGGTTTAAGCTCCTTTACTGAAGTAGTTACTGGGATTCAGGAATGCGCGCTGGGTGAGCGTGCATGAAGTCAATGTACGCCTGAGTCCTGGCAAACTTGTGCCATTGGGGCGTCTCCAAGAAGTCTTATAATGTTGTAGTCCGGTGTACTTCGTTCAACCGGTGCCAGACAGGTGGAATGTCGTCATCACTGAAGTGCGTCATGAATAGCAAATATCTGCCTCGTCGTCTAGGTAGCGACTTGATGCACACAGCAAAGATGTGCGAGACGTCAAATTCCTCGTCGTCTCCTTCAGGTATAGTCACCGGGACAGCTGGTCGTAGCGGAGCGGTAGATCAGGGTCGTAGATTGTTCACATGGAATACATGATGTAAGCGTACTGTCGCTGGAAGTTTCAATTTGTAACTATGTTTCCCAATCTGCTCCTCCGCTGAAAAAGGTCCAAGATGTCTGTCTCTGAGTTTCTGGTTTGGTTGTCCACGTAGAAAAAGGTTTGTTGTGACGACCGACACCTTGTCTCCTCTGGCGAAGTGTGGCGCTGTAGACGGTTCTGTGCGTGCTTGCATCTCGTCCTTGTGTAGTTGTAACACATAGCGTACCAGGGTGTGTATATCTTGTAACAATTTTAACGGTTTTGTTGCATCTTGCGAAACAGGAATTGATGGTCGCATACTAAACAACATGACAAGAGGCTCCTCATGAGAGAATCCAAAATTAGCCTCGAACGGTGTGTGCTCAATTCCGAGTGCACGAGAGGCGTTGTACGCAAATTCCACTTGTGGTAGTAGAGTCGTCCAATCAGAGCCATCATAGCAACACAAGCAACGAAGAAGCTGCTGAAACGTGATGTTCACGCGCTCTGTCAGTCCGTCTGTTTCTAGATGTCGTCTTGAAGACATGTTCAAGCGCGTTCCAAGGCGTCGCCAAAGAGTATGCCAAAAGGCACTCACGAATTTCGGGTCGCGATCACTTATCAGCACACGGGGTAGTCCATGTAAGCGGTAGACTCCCTGTAAAAACAAAGTTGCAGTTTCTTCGGCAGTAATCGACTCTGTACATGGCAGAAAATGGGCCATTCGAGTTAGATGGTCTACTAGAAGCAGCACATTGTTAAAGCCATTGCTCTCAAGTAAGTGTGTCAAGTAGTCAAGACCAACTGTGTGCCACGGTATGGGTGGAACATGTAGTGGGTAAAGAGTCGCAGTCATTTGCAGTCGAATCTTCGCTCGTCGACACACGACGCAGCGTTCACATAAATCTTTCACGTCTTGGCGGATTTGTTTCCACCAGAATCTGTCGAGTGCTTTAGCAAGAGTGCTAGCAACTTTTTTATGACCAGCTGACGAACTTTCGTGCTGCTCTGTGATCAATCTCAGTCGGAGCTCCAAGCTCTGTGGTATACAGAGGCGATTGAGGCGCCAAAAGTATCCGTCTCTGGCTTCTATCCGGCTGTCTTTCGTCCACTCACCCTCGTCCCCATAAAACGAGTCTTGTGAGAACCCCTCGCGAATGAGATCAGCGAGCTCATGGCTCAGTTGTAGCGCGTTAACATTCAGTAAATTTAACTCTGCGTCTTCAAACAACAGCTGGGACTTCCGTCGTAATTCTTGATCTGACGGAACCTCGCTATCCCAAAAAAAGGGTGTTGTGGCCTGAGGTACGAAGTCTGGACGCCGGCTTAACGGGTCAGCTTCGTTCAAAGCTCCCTTGCGATATGCAAGTGTCATCGAGCCCACAAGCGGTTGCAAATCCCGCAGGTATCTTGCTTGCCGCTTGTTCAGCATGTTGTTCGGTTGCCTGAGCATATGTCGCAGTGTGTCGTGGTCGGTTACGACAAGGAATTTAGAGCAAGAGTTTAGCCAAGGTACTCCATTGCTTGAAGACCGAAGAAGCATTTCTTAAGGCGTAACTTTAAGCCCTCCTCCTTGAATCGATGTAAAACGAGACGCAGGTGCTCCAGGTGTTCCTCCAGAGTTCGAATGTAAATACAGACGGCATCGAGGCAGACAGTAACGAACTTATGTAAAAAGTCTCGTAATATGTCATTCATCATCCGCTGAAATGTAGCTAGTGCATTGCACAGTCCAAACGGCATGGCGACCCATTCCATTAAGCCACCAGGGGTCCGAGACGCCGTCTTGTGAATATCCTTGTCCCGCGCTCGAACTTGCTAGAAGCCAGAGGCGAGGTCGAGGTGGGTGTAAAAGTTCGCGTCCTTAAGCTCGTCCAGTGTGTCGTCAACACGCGGAAGTGGATATAAGCATCTTTACGCGTAACTTCATTAAGGCCACGGTAGTCAATGCACAGACGTGGCGAGCCATCAACTTTACGCACAAAAAGAATTGGCGAGCCGAACTCATTGTAGCTGGGACAGATCAGTCATGCTTCTACTGTGTCTTTGAGCTGTCGATTGAGCTCAGCGCGCTCTGCACGTGACAATTTGTTGAGCCGTTGACGTCGTATCGGGCCAGTTGTTTCAATGGGATGGTCCCACTATCGGCTTACATGTGGAGAGTCGACAGGTTGCAGTAACTCCGGGAAGTCATCGTAGAGTAACGACCGGAAGTTGTCGCGTTGTTCTGCAGTTAGTTCTTCTCCAATGTGAAAGTCGGTTGATTGGCTAGCGGCTTGCGTAAGTTCAATGACGTAAAAATCAGCATTACGTCCCCTGCTGTGGCGCGTCTTGCGCATGAGTTTCTGAACCTTAGTAGATGACACTAGTAGACACTCAGGGCGTCGTTCCTCGAGCGTAGTGTCCACGGCTGTGCCGTCCATCAGAGTAAAAACCCCGGTTGAACCAAAATGTAAAGAGGCGTGTTTGTCATCAAGCCATGGTAAACCGAGGATTAAATAAGCGGCACGTAAATCACGTAAGACGTAAAAAGTCCGGTGAAATTCGTGTCGAGCCAGCTCAAAAGTAACGTCACAGACTGTCGAAGAAGTCACTCGTTGTCCGTTGGCGAGTCGAACATGGGTCCTAGTCACAGACTTCCGAGTCTGTAAAGCAAAGCGTCGTACGAAGTCCTCAGGTACGAAATCAAGCGTCGCAGCACAGTCCACTAATCAAGTAATTTGGTGTCCGTCATCAGAAGTTTTCCCAGTCAGTTCATTCGAATTAACGGGCGAGCTTCCGTGAGGTCAGTCAGTAGTGCTGTAGCTGTCGTAGAAAATTGTTGTATCGTAGCGATGGACTGTTCCGCGTCGCCTGGAGGTACAGGTACCGAGGTGTGTTGATCAGATTTTGTAGGTGATGCTGAGTCGTAAAACGTACAATCTGCGTCGACTAACCATAGCTGTACATGCCAAGGAGCTGGAGCAACCACCTCTTGAAGCGCTAGGTTCTCTAGTGACTAGCGAGTAAAAAGTTGTGTCCTCGTTGGGAATTCCTGGTAGAGTTTCCAGTGCTTAGTCAGTTGAGCAAATTTCCCCCACTTTGGTAACACAAAAACTGCCATCGTAGATGCCGGAGATGTTCGACGACAATCCTCAAAATGTTGTGCAATCCGTTTAGCCAACTCCCAGGGTGGAATAATGAACACCCGTTCTCCTGACAAGTCTCTTTCAAGAATCGAGTCACTCAGCGAACAGTGAGGTAAGTCACCGTGCGAGTTTAGACCCTCAGCATCAGCTAATCCCTCCAAAGTGAAGTTAAATCGTGCATGCAGAGGCTCAAAAACAAAGTCAACCAATTTCCAATCAATTGAACCTCTGGTTAAAGGTTTACAACTCTGTCTCTGCTTAGTATGATGGCGACGACCTGCGACTAAAGTTACAGGCGCCGCGATTGTAGTCGATAGAGGTATTGAAGGTGAGTCGACGACCTCCGTCGCTAACAGTATTTCAGGACAAACAGTAGATGTAGCCGGCTGCTCCAGTTCGCTAGTAAAACAGCCTTGCCACCATCATTGCTTCTTAGACTGAGGCGGTTCCATAGGTGCCTTGCCCTTGTATTCCGGGCATTGAAACAGTCGGTGTCCCTTCTTGTGGCACTTGAAGCAGAGTCCCTCCTCCATGTGCCTCTTGCGCTCCTCAGTGGTCATTGCATTAGCGGTTGTGTTGAAGTCAATACGGCCAGTACTTGAAAATGGTTGACCACGGCCACCACCGTTGCCTCCACGTCCACGACCTCGACCACGGCCACCACCATTTCGCTTCCAGATCTTAGAAGCTCCGACGAGTGGGTCGTCAAAGTTGCGCTTTCGTGTTGGTTGAGTAGACGGACCTGCTAAAGACCGCATGTTACCGAGTTCCGGCGAATCCGTTACGACGTCATTCAGAAAATTCTGTAGCTCCACCAGAGTGACGTTGTAACCCTTTTGCGACCGGTGTGACTTAGCTTGGGTCTTCAGTGCAAACTTCGCCATGCCATTGATAAAGCGTACGCAATGTACATCGGCTGTAAGGTTTTGACGTGACCGACGTAAGAAGTCATTAAACTGCTTGACGCAGAGAGCGTAACTCATCATGCTGCCTTGCGTAAGGTTAAGCAAAGCGTTAATTGCGTCATCTTGGATGTTAGGGAGAAACGTTGTCTTACGTAGCTCCGCGACAAGCTGGTCATTCGTAGATGGAATAGCAGCCTGAACTTTCCGATTCAGTCACCAACCATTCAGGTGTCCTGAGAACTGTGACGTAACCCAGATAACCGAGTCGTACGAGTCAGCCGTAATACCGAGCAAAAGAAACCGCTGAGGTTGCGCTTCAAGCCAATCCTCCAAATCACGGGCATTGCCACCACACTGAAACGGGGAGTTAATCGCAGCCTTGCGTTGCGTCTCCGTAAGGGTCACAGGTAATCCAGCCAGGCTCCGCGTAGGCATAGGTGTACCCACACGATAATCAGTCGGTGTCTCACCACACATATGATTAACACGGCGTTCCTGAAATACCGAAAACGCGCTTTTTTGTACACGCGACAACTGCGTACACGGGCGTAAAACCCCCCTTGTGTTACGGACCGTCTACACGCGTCCACGTAAGTTTCTCAAGCCCCCAAGGCCCTAGTTGCTAGGTTGCTTTAATATGACCTCTAGTGGTGGTCTTCACGCGCTCGAGCTGACCGGTCGTCGTTTGAATTTATATTTCCGGAGTGGATGTAGTTCAAGGTCGTGATGGTGCAATCTGCCGCCTGCAGTAACTATTTCAAAGTCGGCCGGCGCAATGCCCGACGAGCTCGACGGGCTTCAGCCTGCCGCTAAAGGCGGCAGGAAACGCACGGGTAGAGGGAGGTTTCAGAGTAAGCGTCGGACGAAAGATCAAGAGCTACGGGCAGAAGCGGCGGAGGCAGCCGCGCAAGAGCAAGCGGAGCAAGATGATGCAGCGGCGAGTACGCATCATCAGCGACCGGCTGCGGAGCTAGCGACACTCCGAGCAGAGGTGGGACGCCTCAAACAGGAGATCGAGAAGGCAAAGAAACGAGCCGAATCTTTGGAGTATCAACTCGAGTCGGAGAGAGAACGGTCGAGAAATAAGGAAGTGTGCGTTAAGGAGCTACGCGCTGCGGCAGTCGAGTCGGATATTGCGCATGCCGCGCAGCTCGCAAAGGTGTGTAGCCAACGCGACTCGTTGGGTCGTATGGTTCGTAAATTTAAGGCCCAACACTCGAGTGGTAGCCTAAGCGCGGCTAGGTGTAGGGCGAAAGCCAGGGCTGCAAAGGCACGTATGGCGCGCCGTGCCTTCGGAGGCCTCCGTCCGCTGGCGAAGCGCATCATCGCACCACCGGTTAGGAAGAGTGCCGACTACCGCGGCTTCAAACGCCGCGAAGTAGCGAAACTCAAGCAATACCTAGACAAGCGTTACGAGGGTGGTGTCGAGGGTGAAACGGTCGTGCACCTTCTAAACTGCTTCTTTAACGAGTTTCCGGACGTACTCGAGTCGGTGTGCATTGAGCGTGGACTATATACCGCTGTCGAGCAGCGTGTGGTGGACGCACTACGAGAGCACTGGACAGTTGCGCGGGCCTCTTTTGTCAGGGTAACATGCAAGATCACTTGGCGGCGCTATCAGGATCTAGTACACGCATTAGGGAAGAGGTGGAATGAAGAGACCGGTGAGCACGAGGTAGTCCTGCTGCCGCACGGCACGCGAGTTCCGTTGCTGCCGAGCAAAAATGACGTTTGGCAGTGGGAGTCTCGAGTCGCAGAGCTGTCGGGGTTGCAGTTGTCAGACGACGGCAAGAGGGCCACTGTCGACGTGATTCAGGCACTTCGAAGCAGGCTGGTGCAGTTCCCTCCTGAACAACTACCGCCAAGCAAGGTTATCGTCATCCAGTTTTGCGGTGAGTTGCCGGGCTACTGAACGTACAGCAAATAGGCGTTTGACTTTCTGTGCACAATAACAAGGGGCTGTTTTGTTTCATTCACTGAAATTTTCGTGATGTTATTCTCGAAAACCAGCTGACGGCAGTGTGGCCTTCAAGATGGGTCATCAAGGAGCTGTGCTTGCCATCCTTAAGCCCGTGCTGAACAGGGTTGATGCAAATGGATTCGTGCTGGAAGGTTGGGGCTTCAACAGCATCCATAACGGCGTGAAGATCATGTTGTACGAGGGGCATGATAAGTATGACCAGTTCGTTACACAACTTCAAGCGATCAAGCAGGAGCTGAGAGAATTATGTGATGGCCCGGGCATGGAGCTGCATGGCACGATCTACGCCTTCAAGCTTGTCTTGGGTGGTGGCATGGCGTTCCAAGGCGGGGCCTTTGGGCATGCTGGGGCAGCATCTACCTTCTTTTGCTTCATTTGCGACATGGCCCGTCAGAACAAGCATCTTACCCCAGCCGACTACCAGCGCAAGGGCATGACACCGCCCATGGAGAAGACAGCTGTCTTTGCAGCTATGTTGGCCCACGCATTTGGAGAGGAATATGGGTTGATCGAGCCGTACTTGTGCCCCGGGTGTGGCCTCCGCGTCAAGTGCCATGGGGACCTGCCCCCGTCCGACACTCAGCAAGGAAGGCAAGACTACCAGTTCAGCCACTTCGGACAGCGGCACTTGTGCCCTCCCGAAATGATGATGATAGACCCAGTGGATATGATTGGGGACACTTTGCACGCCGGAATCCAGATTTGCCCGCACGTGCTGTGGCACACCGTGTACAAGAGGTGTAACAGCGCGGCAACAGCTCAAGCGGCTGTGAGGGCATTAGAAGTCATCGGATTGCCGGGGCGGGAGATCAAGGTGCAGACTGGCAAAGGCAAGAACCCCACCAAGGCGGACCTTCCAGCCCTTAACGGGCCAGAGGTGAGCAAGGTGGTGGAGGGCCGTGGTGTTGTGCTAGACGCCGTATTGTCACCCTCCGATCCTGGTGCTACAAAAGCCTACAAGGTATGGGAAGCGTATGACTGCATGAGTGCGGCATGGAGTGCAGACCCCGGGGAGGATACAGCGGACAGACAGAAAGCAGCACAAGCACTACGCGCAGCCGCGGAGGGTTTTTTTTCAGCTTTTTTGGATGTTGCTGCAGCAGCGGATGTGACTCCGTACATGCACTTCGTTGTTTGGCACTTCCCGACATGGATGGAGGCGCATGGCTGCATTGATCGCTACAGCGCGCAATGCATGGAGCATGCAAATAGGGAGGTGAAGCAAGGCTATCGTCAGGGCAGTAACCATCAAGGGCAGCGCGTCACATGCACGGGAAAGCTCACGCTGAGCAGGACTGGGCAAGTTCTCAAGCGCAGCACTTTGATGGCGCATCACCGAGACATGCATGGACCCGCCCACCGTGCCCAGCCACACATGCCCAAGCGGAAGGCAGATGCAATCAAGTTGGAACTAGAGGAGAAGGCAGCAAAGCGCATAAAAAAAGGTGAAAGGTAGAAACATATTTACATAGACGATTTTTTTAATTCACTACCTGTCTCTATATGTTTTATATGCCAACCTTCGCCGTGGTCGCTGCCGTGTGCTCACACATTCATCATCTGGCCGTGCAGTCTCCCTCTCAGCAATTAGGAGTTGCTTCGCCTTACAACGTCTATATTCTGGCATCAAATGCGGACCGCACCTCACATCCTCAGTGTCGACAGTGAACCCTGAGGTGTAGCTGCTGGCTCGTCCATCTTTGTCATCCATGAAATCAGAGGTGTTGATGCTGCTCTCTGTGCCCTCCTCCCATAGCTCCCGCCGCCCCTGCTCCTCCCGCGGCTCCTCTGTCTTATGAGCAAGACGCCTCATATGCACAGGTGCATCCCCTCCCTCAGGACCTTCCCACTTCGCCCGTGACCTTCCAACGTCCATGTAAGGGGGTGGTGGGTTTGGTGCGGTGCAGTCCCAGCTCTGTATCGATCGCAGCCCGTCCGACTCCCCCGGAGCCCCCAACAGGTGTTGGAAGTTGCTCCCGCATAAATCCTGTAGCTCGCTCATTAAATAAGCTTTAGGGTCGGTATAGTGAGGCAATATGGGCCATGCCGACCTGGAATCCAATGTCAGGGGGTAGCCTTCAGGGAGTTGCACTTCACTCCCAACCGTGGCGGACACGATGGCCGTGTGGAAGCGCAGCGTGCCGAGTATGCTACGCAGCTTGCTTCCTCTCTTCCAAGGAGTCTCAGTCACCTCCACGATAAACGGAGGGAGAAGAGTGACTATGTCACCGTTGTCCGTCAACCGAACCCAACTGAAGCTTGCCCGCCTCTTATGCTGCTCCACCCGCGCACGCGCCCGCATCGCGCGAGTTCGGCTCTTGCTTTTCACAACCCTTAGCGTATCACCATGCTTTTCGTGAAAACAGACAAGTGAAGCAATACCTTCCATTCGGGTGGTGACATACTTCACTCGACGCTTGCTTGGGCTGGATTTGACGTCCATTCTCCTCCATAGGCCCGGCTCGGCGTCGCAAAAGGCCGCCACAAGGTCAATGGGGACGTTCTTGAAGGTTGCTGTCGCGGCTGTGCGTCCACCTTGTGGAAATTGCGAGTTGCAACGCTCGTAAAGAGTTTCAGTTACAGCCGACACCAACACGTCCTTGTCCACAGTAGCAACTCCTTTTATGTCCGTTGACCTGCCACATTGGCGACAATAATCTCCGGCGGTAGGCAAGTTGGAGGCGGTGGCTATAACACATTGTACGCAGTTTACGCGACGTGCCATTTTCCCACCACGCACAGCCGCGTCGGCTCTTTTTCGCAATCTGCACCTGTCAAACCAAGCGCAAAGAAAGAATGATTGGTAAGGATAGACAAAAATCTGCTTTGGTAGTGACATAAGATACTCTTTTTCCTACCATTGTGGCTTGTCGGCTAGTCAAAAGGTCAGGTGAGTGCTCTCCGATTTATGTTGGAGCGGGCGGAGGTGGTTAACGAGATGGTGGTGAGGCGGTAGCATGCTTACCGCACCCGCGCAGCAAGAGCAACCAGCGTGTAGCCGCCTGAGCACCAATTGACCGCCCACCACCGGCAACAAGTGCGTTTATAACCAAGTTGGAGGTGTGCTGATTTTGGAGGACAAGGCTCAAGTCCGCGTGACACAATCGCGGCTGGAGTGGCCGTAGGCTTAGTGAGGGCGTGCCATTTTCCCACCACGCACAGCGCCTCGGCGTTTTTCCGCAATCTGCACCTGTCAAACCAAGCGCAGAGAAAGAACGGTTGGTAAGGATAGACAAGAATCCGCTGTAGTAGAGACCTAGGATACATTTTTCCCTACCATTGTGGCTTGTCGGCTAGTCAAAAGGTCAGGTGAGTGCTCTCCGATTTATGTTGGAGCGGCGAGGGTGGTTAACGAGATGGTGGTGAGACGGTAGCATGCTTACCGCACCCGCGCAGCAAGAGCAGCCAGCGTGTAGCCGCCTGAGCACCAATTGACCGCCCACCACCGGCAACAAGTGCGTTTATAAAAGAGTTGGAGGTGTGTTGGTTTTGGAGGACAAGGCCCAAGTCCGCGCTACACAATCGGGGCTGGAGTGGTTGTAGGGTTAGTGGGTTCGCACGGTGGTTTGGTGCCGCGTAGAAAACGTCGCTAGTACCTGTATTCCGGACGAAATTAGCGCGCACGCTTTTCCGGTACTTAAGAACGCCGTGAATGTAGCCACGAATCAGTAGCCAGACAGGACCGGAATCAACCGATGAAAACCGGGGGTACATAAAGAACTGCCTTGGGATAGTCGTGTCATCGTGAAAGAGTGCTTGAGACGTATAAACAGCACGACGAAAAGTCTCCCATTGAGTCACGTAATCGAAGTGAAGTAACTCGCTCTTATGTTTCACAGCAGGAAGTAACCCCGTCTTGGCGGGCGTAAGATTCAGACCACCGATATCGAGTGTTTCCGGTACGACGTAAGTACCATCCGGATTAATTGTCGATTGGGCTGTAACAACCTGCTCGAGCTGAACAAGAGTACGTAAGTGGTTCGTAACATACGGAACGGGAACAAAAGCCGCATAAATGCAAACGAGCTGTTGCCCGTCAGGTAGCGCAACTCGAACAAGGGCGTCACTCAACAGCGTCAAATCATCCGGAGTCAACGTAAGGCCAGGTTCCTCACGTAACTCACGAACGGCGGCATCAACAAGCTCTTCGTTAGCTGCAACGGAGCCAGCCGGGAACCAAGTTTTACCGGTACGAGGCTCGCGTTGTAACACAAGCTTAACGGTCGACAGTTTAGTTCCTCCAACATGAAGTACGACCACCACGTAACGTCCGGGTCCAACAGAAGCCATTACGAGTCACTCAAGCAACGTCGAGCAATTCAAATGGTAGCGAAAACGTGCGTCGACCAAAGGGCTCCGAAACCAATGTGGCGGTTAGCCTCCTCAAGCTAAACGCTAGCACAAATCAGTTCTAATCTGTATAGTTCTGACGTTGCAAGATGGCAAAATGATGTTGTTGGTAAAAGGATGTTGAGAAGATGTCTCAATGCTGTACTTTAGCAGTATATGTTTGTAAGTGAACAATGGAATTGTTAAATGGTTATGTCACCTCCCTCCACTGCACTGCGCTTAAATAGGTTTCTGCCCCGATAGCTTACGCCTCGTGGCTTCGCTTACGTGTCAGGCGTTAGGGCAGTCTAACTGTCGTCATATGTCATGAGACGCGGCTCGCCTAGCATGGAGAATCACGACGCGGCCTATTCTGCATCGGAGAACTCGCTTAGGCGCGTCTTCTAGCTAGTTAGACTTAACTGTGCGTATCTGTACGTACCGGGAGGTACTGGTCGTACAGTAGCATCAATACCCTTATGAATATTGCAATAGCGACGTACCCACGTTTGTACGTGTGTCCGATGGAAAAGCACGAATTAGATTTAGTACAATGTCCTGCAATGTATTGTTGCATGACTATACTCGTCACATATATACTTCACGATCTCACTCGGGCACTTCACCGAACTACTCACCCTCGATGGCATCATGTGCCGCGCCCTCCGTCGTCGGTGCATTTTGTCAACACCTTTCCCCGCTTCGCCCTCCAACAACCCCCCATGGACCTCGGGTACGCCCTCCCTCGCTATTGTTCACCGCCGCGCAACTTACCGTATGGCACCTACCAAAAACACTAAACATGCGGGGGTATCGCGGCATATATGGACCGCAACCACATACACGCCATCCCCACGCACTACAAGCACTGACCGGTAGTGGAGGCTACTATGGCCAGCGCGGAAAGATCCATCTTCCTCCGGAGTCTTGCTCGCATAGAACGGGACGCCAATATCTACTCCCACGAATTTCCACCACTATCCCTCACTGCCGATCCACTCGCGACCACCGTACGTATAAAATTCAAAAAACAAAAGGAATGGACGCGTAGAGCGCGGACAGCACACCACCCACATCGCCGACCCCATCCACTAACAACACCTCTAAAATGAACTCAAATCGCGCTCTACCCGTCTCACCCTCCTCAATCGTCTCACACCACTATAGAAGTCCGACATCACGGACTGGCCATAATGCATCCTCAGCGCCTCCAAACCAAGTTCATTTTCAATCCAACTAAGATATTTTTTAATTGTTAAGGTGAATGGAATAGCATCGCATTTGTCACCCGCCTTTTCCACTCCATATTTACAGAACCCGCCAACTAACACCATCCTGAAGAGAATCACGGCATCCTCCTTTCATACTACCCCCACGCACACACAATGACCTTCGCCCATCCCTCTTGAAACCCCCTCCTCTCCCCACCTATCTCACTGCCAAGTAATGTCCTCCAATCGGAATAACGTTAGTGACTATTGCTGTAACCCGTGTCTTGGTGTCTATATATAGATGGTGTGTTTGACCAAAAAACAAACGACACCGCCCAACTCCTTCCCTCTCCCGGCATCCACTTTATGGCCATTTTACCTGAAATAATAATTGTTTTATATCATGTATTCATATTACCATATTATTTCATTTTCGGCGCCAAGATCTCCCGCTCGGACAGCCCAATATTACTATCAAAGTTGCACACTCATGAAATGTACACTCTTGCTCATGAAGATGGACCCGTATCATGCAGTATTAGGCGACGAGGACGGTACGTGGGGATAGATATAAGGCGGAAAGCGGGCGTTGGAGCTAGCGGCGGACAATCGGCCAACAACTCTAGGGAAAGGCGATGGTTTGACGACGACCGGCCCTAGGGATGTCGTGCAAGTAATGGGGAGGAGGCACGGCGCGAAGCAGGCATGAGGAAGGTCGCACGCCGAGGAACGGCACGGTCTAGCGGCGAAGATCATCAAGATCAACCGCCGCCGGAAAAGCCCGGTATGGAGAATTTTTGGTTGAACATTTCCGCGCCCAACATTTTTTATGGACGGTACTTCGATCCGTGTGTTCGACCAAACCCCTCCCCTAGTCGGCACCCAATCATCGACATGATTATAAAATCCATCGTGCTTAGACTTATCGCGATGGCACACTGCTCATAGATAAAGGCGCCCCCCTAGCAACGTTAGTGTGGAATGTGGGGGTACTCCTCGGACCGTGACACGTCTACATACCATGATCGGACTCACCGGGTATCGAACCCGCGACCTTCTGCGTAATAGGCGTGCGCTTTACCGGCTCACCGAAAAAACATACCACATATGTACCAAACTACGACACTACCACGCCCCCCCCGGACTGTCCCCGGACTGCAGCCCGGCTCCGAAACCAATGTGGAAGGTGGGGGTGCATCTCGGACCGTGACACGTCTACATACCATGATCGGACTCACAGGGTATCGAACCCGCGACCTTCTGCGTATTTGGCGTGCGCTTTACCGGCTCGCCGAAAAAGCATAGTTGACATATGTGGCCCAGGGACCGGATCCGGATCCTACGGCTCCGCGAATCCCCGAGACTACTCGGGTTCGGACTCGGTCTCGTGGGTCCGGACCCTAGAATCACAGGTAATCGCGGGATCCGGACCCTAGAATCACAGGTAATCGCTGGATCCGAACCCTAGGTTCGGTAGGTAATCGCGGGATCCGAACCCTAGAACCACAGGTAATCGTTGGATCCGGTACCAGTTATTGTAAGTAATCGTTGGATCCGGTACCAGTTATTGTAAATAATCGTAGGATCCGGTACCAGTTATTGTAAGTAATCGTTGGATCCGGTATTCATCGTACTTTAATGGATCCGCGGTAATCGCGAGTACCTCATCCTCGCAAAACGATGCGGAATCGCGATACCCAATCAGTACTCACGATTCCGAGTATCTCACGATTCTGTGGTGGCCCGAAGTGACACGCTGTTTTTGGGGGAGGTATTTGGCAATGCCAATCTGCCGAGGTGTATGTCTAGGATTGGTTCAATAGCCCCGATTGTTGTCATTCCGCAGCCTTGAATCGATTGTAGCCCACCCAAGGGCCAGTTAAACGGTGCGTACGCGCTTGAAATCCACCATAATCTGCCCGTCCACATCCAACTCCTATTATAGTTAGCAACAATGGCGGGGCAAGCGGGAAGTAGTAGACCGTCTAGATCAGGGAAGAGCTTGTCATCGACGGCTATCCAACGTACAAAAGAGGAGCTTGTTGGGAATTCAGATAGGGTGTTCATGATACTTCAATCAAAATCTATTGTATGGGATCCAAGCATGAGCAGGCGCATAGAACTAGCAGAGATGTAAGAATTGAATTTGCAGTACAAATTTCCCCCACAATACGCAATTTGTATCAATTTGCATGAGTACTTCGAGTACTTGTTGGAATCGCGAACCCAACGAATCCAACGGAACCAAAAATTTAGAAGTTCTCATGTACTCGGTTCCGGAACCGAAAACGCAGGTACTCGCAGGATCCGAACCCTAGAATCACAGGTAATCGCTGGATCCGAACCCAAGAATCACAGGTAATCGCGGGATCCGGACCCTAGAATCACAGGTAATCGCGGGGTCCGAATCCTAGAATCACAAGTAATCGCGGGATCCGAACCCTAGAATCACAGGTAATCGCGGGATCCGGATCCCTTTTTTGGAGGTACTCACTAGTTCCGGATCCTAAAAAATCAAGTACTCATGGATCCGAACCCAACCAAAAAATGGCGGATCCAGTCCCTGATGTGGCCACATACCACATATGTACCAAACTACGACATAAGCCACCAAGGGAGGGTACGGATGGACTCAACGCGATGAGACATGAGTTCGAAAACATACGGTGAAGGACCGGAGAAATGAGAAAATATGGCGCGGCGGTAGGAGCGCTAGCTGGGTACCGCATGAAAATATGGACGTATTTTCCTTCCCAGTCCCCGAAGGGGAAGGGAAACCTATGCTAGGACGCGAGCTGCAACGGAAGGAGCAACAAGTCTCTCGGACGAGGGTGTGCGTGGATCGAGACGGGCCGTCGACGGCACGAGCTAGGGGGTTGTTCGCCCCCACTCTTGCTCCGGCACGAGCACAATCGCACATGAGAATAGGTCATATAGTTTCGACAAGCGCGTGCTCGCCAGCTTGGCTAATTTGCGCCTTCGCATCGGCTGGAGCATTCGCGTATCGTGGCGGAGACTAGCGACACATTATTATTCATACTTGTATTCTGCAAAAACTATGGAAAATGAAACAATTGACGTGTATCTTTAATTTAGACGATGTTGTTATTGCAAATGGAGAGGTTGGAATAGGCGGTTCATGGCGTAAGCCCAAAACCTAAGATACCTAGATGGTGGTACGGGTCCTTTCAGAGATGGCAACCGTCAGCTCGGTATAGCTATGAACAAGTTCAAATTTTCAATTTTCAATTTGCGCGGGTTGTCCGCCGCCGCGAGGAGTTTGGTGGCCCTTTATCCCTCGGTTGGGATACCTTCCCCTGCCACGGCTTTCTTCACCCACGCCATGGGCCGAAAAGGTCTCCGCGGCTCCTCACGTGGCTCGTAAGGCGCCATTTGTCGCCTCCACGTGTTACTGTTAGCACTGGCATCCCGTTACCTAGTGCTTATGTACAAGGTAGCTATTTGTCATCCTAATACTTAGTGTTATGCTACTAGCGGTACTCTATTCCCTATTAGTGGCGGTCGGCCGGCCTTGCCGGTGCCTTCGCCGGCCGCCATCTCTCTCTCTTCTCACTTCTCTAGTCGCCACAGCCGGCCCCTTTTTGGGGCCGGCACGACCTCCGTGTAACTATCCGTTCCCAACTCTACAAGGTTATGGGCCCTCCACCAAGTTACACTAGAGAAGAGCGGGTGTATAGCGCTCGGCGCCACGCTAGTCCTACCTACTCCCACGTAAAAAAGAGTAGAGCATGTTTAAAGCGGTCGGCGCCACGCTAGCAATTCATCGTCCAACCGACACCACGCTTTGCCTCCGAGCTGGTTGTCCGCGACTGTCCTACCATCTCCCACGTACAAAGGAGAAGAGCGTGTGTAAAGCGCCCGGCACCACGCTCGCCCCACTTAGCTTTCAGTCTCACCTAGCCTTCAACCTACCGATGCTCTCAACAGGATCTGATTGTTTAAAACGGACCCGCGAAAATTCGGCCCGTGCGTACTTTAATTAGTACTATTATTGTTTTTTCCCGAGGCAACCCCGCAACGCTCACCTAACTTAGCGGGAAGATTACTTTTACCACGGCGAAAGGGGGGAGTCAACACGAGCAGCGCCCATCTATGCTTTTGCGTGTCTACACGCTCCTAACAGCCATGTTGGCTTTGCTTCTTCCTCGCCGGTCGCTCTCTTGCGTCGGCTAATTCGCCCGTGAACAGTTTTTCCCGCTTCGTGTCAGAATAGTATATTACGCAGTATAATTCGCCCGCTTCATATCGGCAACTCGCCGGTACTTGTAGCGGCACATTCTTGAGAGCGCATGTCGCTATACCTACCCGACTTGAGACACACGCTACAAGCACTACACCTTCGACCAAGATGGCACCTTCCTCAACGCAAGCTAGGACGACGTCAAGACCTCGGCTACCTTGAGGGGGGTGTTAGCACTAGCATCCCGTTGCCTAGTGCTTATGTACAAGGTAGCTATTTGCCATCCCAATATTTAGTGTTATGCCATTAGCGGTACTCTATTCCCTATTAGTGGCGGTCGGCCGGCCCTGCCGGTGCCTTCGCCGGCCGCCATCTCTGTCCTCTCACTTCTTTGGTCGCCACGGCCGGCCCCAC
>JAPMLY010003415.1:0-19770 GCA_026401115.1 Tetraselmis chui | reverse complement strand
GTGAAGTAGACATGGTGATCGGTCGTAGGATGTCGATGTGATTTGGTTTGGTGTTCGCAATGTGGGGAGAGGAATGGTTAGAGGTGGTCAGCGTGTGTTGGCGGCACACGACCAGGTCTGATGGGACCTGGGTTTGTTTTTCACGGACGTCTGATGGGAACGTCCGGACGCTCGGAGGGGCGCGTGAGAGTGCGCCGGCTCCGTGGGAGAGTGATTTTTGTAATATTTTTGATACGCACGAGTGTCGTAGTATTGGACGGAGTACTCTGAATGTTTGAGATGTAGGCGGCGCAGATTCCGGCATGTGAATCGAATTCAAATTTGTGAAAGCTGCGCCTTGGAGTGTGTACCGTCTGATGTGCCTACGGATCCACTGACCTGGGTGAGCGAGGCTCGGGTGGGGAGAGGTGATCGGTGCCCGTCGTCCGACGGGCCATGTGGTCACCAGTCTATCGCTCATAGGGAGGCCAGGCCCGGAGCGAAGACGGTCGGCGTTGCTCATCCGAGCTACCGACCCATCCCCTATATTTTATTACGTCAGTAGTACTTTAGTAGTACTTTGGATCTTTTTACTGTCTTTAGTGACGGTAGGATAGGTTTTTGACATCCTGGTATTATTCGACTATTGGCCGCGGTGACCCGGACCTTTTGGTGGCCTAACATGAAGCGGACAGTACAACATTATGTACGGAGCTGTGTTACCTTCCAACGCAACAAGGCAGCGCGACACAAGCCTTATGGACTCCTTCAATCGCACGAGGTACCGACCATGCCCTTTAAGCACGTATCGCTTGACCTAATTACGGACCTTCCTAAGTGCGATGGGTATGATGTTGTGGTGGTATTCGTCTGTATGCTTACGAAACGGACGATTGTCGAGCCAATTACGAAAACGATTACAGCGGAACAATTAGCGAAAGTTATGCACCGCGCTGTTTTTCGGCATTTTGGCTTACCACAGAAATTAATATCCGATCGAGATCCCCGGTTTATGAGCGACTTCTGGCAAACCCTAGACGAAGTCAAGGCTAGATCGTGAACCGCCTAATACCAACCTCTCCAATGTGTGTTGGGGGTTTTTAATCCCTCCCCCGGGGAGTGTGACGTGCGAGGCGGTGGTGGATGTCATTCAGCGGCGAGGGTGTGTGCGGTGAGTGGAGGTGCGGCGTGTGGTCGTGCGAGAAATTGAAATTGAAATTGTTTACAACAATACCTGAATTAACCGGTTGCTGTCTGTGGGCCCTCCTTGCTCAGCCATAGGGGGGGACTCATGTAACATGGGCTAGACCGTGATCCACTAATTCCGACCTCTCATTCTCTCAATTCGCAGTAGCGATACCGTATAAAACATATACGTACACATTTATTTTTTAATTTTCTGTATCTATATGTTTTTTATTTTGCATACTGTATGAAATAAAAAGTGTCGCTAGTCTCCACGATACGCGGCATGCTCCTGCCGCGGCGGGGACGCTTACGAGCTAGGCTGGTCGGCTTGTGCTGGCCGAGGCGGACTTGTTTGACCAGTGCTCATGTGCGACTCCGGTTGTGCCGGAGATAGGGGGGAAAGGCCGGCGAAAAACCCAATGGCTCAGATCGTCGACGGTCTCTTCTCGATCCGTGCACACCCCCGTCCGAGTTAATAGTTGCTCCTTCCGTCGTAGCTCACTACCTAGCCGAGTCTTCTCTCCTCCTTCGGGGGCTGGGAAGAGTAAATAACTAGGCCGCATACAGTGTTCGGCATGCTTTCATGCCCCCATGCTAGATATTCTCATGTCCCATGTCCTTGTTCCGTCTTTTTCTAACACCTGCTCGATCGCGTTGTGCATGTCCGTACCCCCCCCGGTGGTTTACGTTGCCATTTGGCCGCCTTTATGAGCAGTGTGCCGTTACGATGACCCTAGGCACACTGCCTGAGGCAGCATGTCATTAACATGGTACCGACAAGGGGAGGGGCTGGTTGGACAAAGGGAACGAGTCGCCGGCCTCAAAAGATGGTTGGTACGGGAATATTTTCCAAAGACCCCCGTACCGGGATTTTCCGGCGGCGGATGATCTTGAGGACCACCGCCGTCGGATCGTGCCGCTCCTCCGGCTGCGACCCTCCTCCACCCTGCGTGGCCTTCAGTCTCGCCCCCAGAGGGGGCCTTAAACTCACGGGGCTATTGGTTGATAGCGAGCGCCATAACCTAGTGCTGCTTCCCGGCTGTCCGCTACAAGCTCGAACACCCTCTTCCCAGAGCTGATCCGTCCGTACCCTTCCTCGCCAAAAACACTTCGTAGACATCGTTCCCGCCTTGACATGAGAGTATATGTAAGTATTTAGTCGCGAAAGAGCATGTCGGACAAGCCGAGCGGGAGATCCTTGTGCTGGTTTACGGAAATCATGTTTTTTCCAAACCCCCCGTACATTGCTTCCCGACATATGTTGATCCCGCGGATCGCAGATGTCGGTACCTCGTTCAGCCCCCTACCGTGCCAAGCCTAGCACGGCTACGGGGTTACCAGCGCCCACCGCGTGGAGGTAGAGGTAGGTGCCGACGGGCATGCGAGCGCACCCCCTCTAGGGTCGCCGCCGCTGCGCCGCAGGCGAGCGCCGTCGTGCGATATTTTATGTGGTAGATCAGTAGGAGATGGTGCAACTATTGGACAATGTGTAAGTGGAGTTGTGCTAGGATGCGTGTTGTGTGGAGTCGTGTTTTGGAGACGAGTTTGTAAGAAGGGTCAGCGCGGAGGGTGAGAAGGGAGGTGAGACTGTAAATAGTGGATGTGTGAAGTGTGCCTGTGCGGCTCATGACTATGGGAAGGATGTCGACTTCGGTACATGGCCACTGATGTCGGATGGCATTGGCGAGGGGGTGTATTTATCGCGAATCAGTTGTGCGGTGTGAGAGAGGTTATGGTCTTTACAATACTTCCATTATCCCATCTGAATTCTTTTAATCGAGGAGTATCTTCGGCGTCCGTTCGCGTGTCCGACGTATCTTGGTTCGAGAAGCCGGATGAAGTCGGGTTTGTGTGCGAGGGGACTCAACAATGGGGGACTATATCTTCACGTAGGATGGCATGGCATGAGGTGAGGGAGTCGGGTGAGAGGAATTCGTCAGCAACAACTACACGGGTGGGCATGTGGGTGGGGTGAGGGGGTGGCAGTCAAGGGGTGTGAGGATGGACGTGGTAGATTTGAATGACTTGATGGGCTTGTTACCAAAGTCAACGGTTATGGTCTCCCATCGGCCTCCGTTGTGGCGTTCCATGAGGGAGAGGAGGAGTTGAAGCGCGCTATTGTGGCGGTCATGTCTTAGGCCGGATATAGAGGGGCAGCTACCGGCCATATGGCCGTTGCTGGGGAACTGACTACACATGGGGCAGCGCATGGTGGGGTTGTGTGTGAGAAGGTGGGTGTTGTGCACTCCCCACATGAATTCTTGCTTGTGTGTAAATTGGACGTTGGTGAGTGTTGTGTGTGTTCTTGTGGAAGGTGAAGTTCACCCCATCCGCAGCGGCGCGGGTCATGAGGGCGCCGTGTTTGGAGGTTTGTGCGAGGGATGTCTGTGTGTATTTGGTGTTGTATGTGTGTGCGTCGGTTTTGAAGTTGGTCTATATATAGGGTATGGGTTCTCCTAGGGTTTGAGGTGTGAGTGTGTACGGCCAAGTCCAATGTCCTAGCGACACTTCTAAGCCTGTGGTGTAGGTTGTGTCGGGGGGGATTGGCCGTCTGCTACCTGGTTAGCTAGGGTGTCTTCGAGGTCGTTGCCGAGAGAGTGGTTGTGTGCTTTGACTTTGCCTAAGTGGGTACGGATGCCTAAGTTGCAGCGAGTTTTGAGGGTGTGTGTTACAAAGTCGAGTGCGTCGCGGTGTATGTGGTATCGATAAGCGGTTGGGCAGCTCGTATAGCCTTGGATGAGGCGGAGGGAGCATTCACTGTCCGTTAGGAGGTGGGTATGACCTAGTCGTGGGCCTAAATATGTGTGTAATTTTCGCTTCAATTATTTATTTAGTCAGATTGGTTTTAAATCTAGAGGTTTGCAAAACTTACTTACATATGTGACAGAACGCAAACCTGAACGGTAAAGCGTTACTATAAAAGCGGCGCGTCTCACCCGGTCCTCGAGGTGACCCTCGAGGACTGAGGAAACGACTAGCGCAACACTCTCTGCTTTGCGCTCGCCCATTTGGCTCGCGCAATTGTAGTCTCGACTCTCGTAGTCGAGCAGGGTGTCAGTTTTACATCGCCTCATGCGCACTCGAGCGTCACGAGACACATCCCCCCGTTCTAAGTCGCCGTCTAACATCATGCAGCCTGAGCCGTCGTCCTCCGCCCCCGGAGTCGACCCCCTCCCCTCTGTAAATCGAACAGCGTACCTCCGAACAGATTCAAAGCGCGGTTTCGGCCCTCGAACTCCGATTAGCTGAGCAGATTCAGGCGTCTAACACCGCCTTACTGGCCCAGCTCGAACGTTTGACAGGCCCGGCCGAGCTTCCGAATTAACAGCAGTCCATTCCCCCTGACGCGACCATTGCGACTGAGGGTGGTAAGGCAGCCCCTGAGCAGCCTATCGACCTGCTGAACGACGACCCCGAGCTCCACGAGCCCGAGTTCGTCGATTTTGCCTCCTGCGGTAAAATCATTCCGGCCGGTTTGGAGCGACCCCCTCGCGACATCGACGAACCTCGTATGTGGACGCTAACGGACGACACGGCCCGCTTCCTCAACGACCGGAAATCTCAAGCGAGGTACGACGAGTACCTCCACATCGGGTGCTATGCCTTCTTCGACAGCTGCGCCAACGCGGCAATCAGCGAGGCTTTGGACACGCTGTCAACCGGACCTCCTCTACAAGCGGAGCAGGCGGCGGCCGTTGCCCTCATCCGAGCGGGTCATCGCACCCACACAGCGACGGAGGAGGTCGCCCGTACTCGACTGGGCTTCCTCCGCCTCACCAAGGGCGGACAAACGAGCTCGGATTCGGACCGAGTGTTCGCAGAACTTGCCCACGAGCGTTTCTGCCGCCCACGCCCTACCGCGGTCTCGAGCGCACTGGACGAGCTACGCCAAGCGTTCATCGATCGGACCCTCGAAGTCAGCCTGCATGCCGCCAGCAAAGCAGCTGATGGAGCGGCGTTCGCTCGAGTCACGCAGGACAAGCCACCCGGACAGGACGCCAAGGCCAAGAAGGCAGCCGCAGACAGGCGGAAGGCCACAGCAGCAGCAGCAGCGGCAGCGGCGGCCGGAACTAAACCCATCGACGGATCAAAGACCACCAAGAAATGATGGTGTGACCCGCCGCTCCGATTCCTGCTCCCCGTCCTCCAACTACATGCGTCACCGCGTGCGGCTAAGATGGCGGGAGTGGGAGCATATCGGCGCGAGCGGTCAAGTCGTGAAATGGATCCGCCATGGCGTGCGGGTCAAGTTCATAAACGGCCTACGTCCCCGGCCTTTCAACCACGGTGTGTCCATGAAGGACGCCACCCAACCTCAACTCGACTTCCTAGCCACGGAGCTTCCACGCTTCGAGGCCTGCGGAGCCTGGGAGCGCGCCTACAACACCCGCTACGCCTCCCGCATGTTTCTCGTCCCCAAGCCCGGCGTCAACAAATAGCGCCTTATCATCGACCTCCGCGAGCTCAACAGCTATTGCGCAGAGTTCAAGATGTCGTGCGAGACCCTCAAGCACTTACGCCACCTGTCCCGCCCGGGCGACTACTTCGTCTCCCTCGACCTAGCGGACGGCTACTACACGCTGGGAATCAGAGAAGCCGACCGAGATTTCTTCACGGTCAACTACCGCGGCGAGCTCTGGCGCCTCGCATGCCTTCCGATGGGCTGGTCGGGGTCAGCTTACTAATTTTGCAAACTAACCCAAGTGTTCACGAATTTTCTGCGACGGGCGCCTACCCCGATGACCGCCAACTCCACGACGCCGTACAAGCCGTCGCGACGTTTCCTTCGCAACGTCCGATGGCGAGGAGTACGACTGCTACCATACATGGACGACTTCCTGTTCATGGCCAGCTCGCACGACGCAGCGCTACTGCTACGCGACCGCGTGGAGACCCTGCTCGACCGACTCGGCCTCAAGCGCAACCCCGACAAAGGCTTGTGGCATCCCACCCAAGTAGGCACACACCTAGGCATGACGGTCGACCTCAAGCGCAGCGAATTTCGAGCCCCGACCGACAAGCTACAGGCTCTGGCGAGACAGGCCTCTGCGTTATTCGGCCGCGCGGCTACAACAGCTCGGTGGCTGCCCGCCATACAACTTGCAGCTTTCGCGGGCAAAGCGCAATTCCTCTACCTCGACATCGCCCCAGCCCGCTTCTTCCTACGCGAACTACACTGCGTCTTGGCAACGCGAAACGGATGGGGCGGCCGTGTCCGGATGACGCACGAATTGCGACGCGACCTCGAATGGTGGCGCACGGTGCCCGATCAGCACAACGGCCGCTCTATCTACAAACTAATCGAAACCGCGTACCTACACGCGGACTCCAGCGGTTACGGGTGGGGCGCCGTCCTTAACGACAACCCTTCCTACCAAGCCCGCGGTTTCTGGTACGACGACGACCGCCACCAACACATCACATGGAAGGAGCTCCGCGCCGTTCGTCTCGCGATCGAGTCCTTTTTGCCACAACTCCGAGGCCGACACGTCCTACTCCACGAGGACAACACAGCCGTCGTGGCTACGCTCTCCAAGTTGACTACGCGCTCTCCGGTCATGATGACCGAATTACGCCGGCTCTGGCACTTGCTCGACGTCAACGACATCCGCATCCGGCCCCGCTACATCCGATCGGCAACGAACATCTGGGCCGACAGCTTGAGCCGGGAGCTCGACCGCGACGACTGGCAGCTAAACCCTCGGATATTCGACTACCTTCAGTCCACGTGGGGACCACACTCCATCGATCGTTTCGCGTCAATGGAAAACGCTCAGCTACCGCGTTTCAACGCCCGATGGCGCGACCCCAAATGCGAGGACGTCGACTGTCTACACCTTGTAGACACCGCATGGCAACGAGAGAAGAACTACTGCAACCCCCCGTGGTCAGCTCTTCCCGACCTATGCGCAAAACTATGCCAATCAGGAGCAGCGGCTACCGTCATCGCCCCGTACTGGCCCCACACACCGTGGTTTCAAGACCTCCACAGCTTGGCCATCGAAACTATTCACTACCCCCCATCGCGAGACATGTTCTTCCCCGGTCGGCACGGCTCGCGCGAGGGGGTCGGACGACCATGATGGAGCGTCGTGGCCTTTCGACTGCCACGCCGGCCTGGCTACACACTCGCATGGGCGCAATAGGACGCACGCTACGGACAACCAACGCCAGCCTCACGGACCTCCGCGCAATGGTCACTCAAGCGCGCAAGCCCTCGAGGCCTGCCCGCTACACCTTACAGGCACCAGACGCACACGCTCCGTGGACTGCTAGCATGACTACCGGACTGCGGAACCTATTGGGCACCGACCTCGTCGGTACCACTGCGCTACACCTGCTAAGCAGCTCCCTAGCCCCGACCACGTACGCCAACTACGACAGCGGCTTGCGTCAATTTGCCGCGTTCTGCCACGAGGAAAATATTCACCCGCTACATGCTACTACACAATCGGTCGTTCGCTACACGGCCTGGTTGGGCTTGCAAGGTACTGTCGCTGCCGCATCGCTACAACAGTACTTCTCAGCAATCAACAAGTTTTTCCGCGACCACCAACAGCAGCCGATCGCAGTCGGCGAACTCTTGGCCGACGCGCGTCGCGGACTCGAGATGCAACAGCAACGACTACAGGCAGCGGACTCGCGCCTACCGTTACCATCTCCTCTGGCCCTCTCGCTACTCACCGCTGCCGCTGAGCTCAGTACGCACCTCCAGTGGACTCCTACTTCCCGCCACCTCATCGCGCGTTTTCGAGCGCTAATGGCAGTTTGCACTAACTATGCATTTTTCTGCCGAGCCGAATCCGGAGTACGGTGTTTAACACACGACCTCGTCGTCGACCGACCTTCACAGAAAATCTGGCTTTTCATCCGCAAGGCTAAAGGCGATCAGAGGCGCAGCGCAGCCGACAAGCCTATCCTCGCTATCCCGACTACTGCCAATCCGGTGCTGGCCGACCTATTGGAATATTATTGCACGCAGCGGACCGCCTACTGCAAGGAATTCTACAACAGCCCCCCCCCCCCCCCCCCCCGCCGCAGTATGGAGCTTTGTACCTTACGAAAACTCCAGCGACTGGCAAGCAGCTGCAACACTCTCCGCCTGGCTCCTCGACGCATGCGACGCCGTCGGCGCCACACCCCCGAGCGGTTTTAAATGGACATCGCACAGCCTACGCAAAGGTGCCGCCTCCGCCGCTAGTTGCATCGGGACCCCACTCCACGTCGTCAAATACATGGGTGGTTGGGCCAAAAACAGTTCTGTCACAGAAGGGAAATACATTGACCCTACCATGACCCCATCTCCAGCGGCCTGGCAGTACTTCGGCTGGCTCGTCCCCTCCAAACCGCTTCATCGAGACTAGGCTGCGCAAACCTCCGGTTTCTTACATACTGGCAAAACGTGCCCTCGGGTAAATAGTCAGATTGGTTTTAAATCTAGAGGTTTGCAAAACTTACTTACATATGTGACAGAACGCAAACCTGAACGGTAAAGCGTTACTGTAAAAGCGGCGCGTCTCACCCAGTCCTCGAGGTGACCCTCGAGGACTGAGGAAACGCCTAGCGCAACGCCCCATGCCCTGCCCCCAGCAGCACTAGCTAGCGGCAGCCCCTTAAGCCGGTGCAACCCCCGAGCACTGGCACTCTCTGCTTTGCGCTCGCCCATCTGGCTCGCGCAACCCACCCACCCACCCATCCCATAATTAGCGCTAATCTTCCCCCAGGCCATGCCTGTGGTGGTCTTTTGGCCAAATTGTAAGCAAACTGACATGTTTGGCAAAACGTGCCCTCGGGTAAACGACGCAATAAATACCTTTTCAGGTATACAGGTACAGGGACTGAAATTACTATCCGATGATAATAAATACCAGCTGCTGGAAATTCAGAATAGTACGGGTACAGATAAATTCTTATATTGGTAAAATATTGGGGTTTAACGGTTAGTAAACGTACCATGTTGAGTCCGCCTAAGGCAACGCGCGGAGACAAAGCGTCACAAGCGCAGTAAATTGTCCGCGGCGGACGCCCACCTGCTTTACCTATAAAGCAGCTCCTCTAGCTGGTAGCAGCCACCTTCTGCCTTTGCGCTCGCCCATTCGGCTCGCGCAACAGGCATCGTAGCTCTCGTAGCTGCGCAAGGTGACAGCTTACCCTCGACCGCGTCTACCACGGCCGAGACTCTTTACCCTGCTCGAATATACGATGGCTACAGACAGACAAGTCGACGACGAAATTCGCGACGCGCCGGAATTTGTTACATCATTAGAATTCAAAGAACAGGAGCAACGCTTACTCGCTAACGCGGCCGCTTCAGAGGAGCGACTAAATGGCCGTTTTCAGCAAGCCTTTACCGAACTAACGGCTACGCTTAGCTCGACCATCATCACTCAACTAGCAGCAGCTAAGCAAGTCAGCACACAGCTAGCCAGTCCCGTCGGCGTATTCGACACGCCGAAGGGTGGAATTGCGGAGCACGACGCCCGCAGCGCCCAGCTGCCGACCGAGCTACCCTCGATCGACCCCACCGTGCGACCCCTGGCCCCAGCCCCAGCGACGACGGTAACCCCAGCAGCCCTGCCAGATGAGGACTACCACATCGACACAGAGCTATGGGGACCCTACATTGCCCCCGGCCTCGAGCTACCCCCCCGACATCTCAACGGCCCACAAATCTGGAAGCTCACCTGTGACACCTACCGCCACCTCTCCGCCCGCCGGCACAACGCCACGCTCGAAGAATACCGCGCCACGGCCTGTCACGCCGCCTACGCCGCCTGCGCTAACACGGCGAGCTTATCAGCTCTGGAAGACATTCAAAATTATCCCAAGGACTCACCGGAATTCGCGGCGGCGGTCGTCACCCTGCGTCAAAGCAACCACACCCACAGCGCGCTCGAGGAGGCCGCCCGTGTGCGGATATCCCACATCCGACACACCAAGGGCGGAGGGGAGACGAGCGATTCGGACCGCGTTTTCGCGGAACTCGCCTACGAGCGGTTCCTCAAACCGCGACCGGACGTTGCCTCCTCCGAGTACGACAACCTACACCGAGCGTTCATCGACAAGACCCTCGAGTGTTCATTACTCGCTAGCGCCAAAGCCGCCGCGGGAGCTACCTTCGCGCGCAAGACTCCCGACCGACCCCCCCCCGACCGGCCTACACCGACACCGAACCCCCGACCCCAACCCAAGCCCAAGCCGCCACCGAGAGACAACGCCGACCCCAAGGACACGAAGACCAACTGCTTTTTGGGCCGTCACGCCCGAGGAACAGCCACACACGTGGACGGCCGGTACCATCACCGAGTGGATTCGTGAGGCGTGCAACACCATCGACGCTGCACCCCCCACGCAATTCAAGTGGACATCGCATAGCCTACGTAAAGGCGCGGCGTCCGCAGCCGCATGCATCGGCGCACCCCTTACCAAAATCCGCTACATGGGTGGTTGGTCGAAAACCAGCGACGTCGTCACCGGCAAGTACATCGACCCCACCATGAGCGAAACCCCGGCGGCCTTGCTATTTTTCGGCTGGCTCGTCGCCAAACCCCCGGATTAGTAGCCTATGCAGACCTTCTGTCTATCTCAATGGCATAATCTGACTCCCAGTCGCTAAATTCTTATATTGGTAAAATATTGGGGTTTAACGGTTAGTAAACGTACCATGTTGAGTCCGCCTAAGGCAACGCGCGGAGACAAAGCGTCACAAGCGCAGTAAATTGTCCGCGGCGGACGCCCACCTGCTTTACCTATAAAGCAGCTCCTCTAGCTGGTAGCAGCCACCTTCTGCCTTTGCGCTCGCCCATTCGGCTCGCGCAACCCACCCACCCTTCCCTGATCAAGCGCTGAATAGAAATAACACCTCTGAATAGGTGTTTTAGTGCCTGTTTATCCAAAATGTAAGCAAGCTGTCATCTTTGGCATAATCTGACTCCCAGTCGCTAAATTCGCGGACTGTAGTTGCAGTCCGCCGACAAATTGCTGCGGCCAGAGCGACCGACCTGAGCGAGTTGGGCTTATAGCGACACAGGAACGTTGATGCGCTAGCGTTGCGGCCCAAGGGAAGGGCAACCGTCGTACTGTTTACCGAAACGGTACCTCTTGGAACAGGGGTTGCGGTGCTGCAGCATATTAACTGTACTGGTACTTTTCCCCTTCCGCTACGAGGTCACTGATCAGTTGCGGCCGCGCAGTGCTATGCGAGAATGCGACTGGAAGCAGCCACAGCACCGCCCTCTCCACGACCTCTCGGATTCCACCCTGACGGCCGCCTGAGCCGCACACATCACAAGTTAATATCACGCGCTAATCTGCACGAGACTTCCGCGTTCCGGTACGACCACTTGACGAGTTGGTCTGCGGCTACGAAAGTGCTGAGCTGAGCTCATACGACGGAAGCGCTGCGAGTGTGCGACAGCCCGTCTGAGCTCGTTGTTCGTTCCGCGACGTTATAGGTACTCAAAGGTAGCTACTGCAGGCCGAGACTCACCGATGACGCTGGACAGCAAGCCAATGCGCGTTCTGGCGCTCCACGGGTGGCGCACTAGCGCGAAGGTGCTAGACTGGCAGTACACAACCTATTCCGGCCTGGGCCCCAAACTGTCGGACCTGATTGAGGTGCGGTCGGCAGGAAGGACGCGATAATTTCCTTCTGTACCCCTTTATATTCCTCCCATCTGTCGGAATCTCAGAGCGAACACCACTCGTGCAATTAGGCTCTCGTTCGTGAGGCTTGAACCGCCCAGCGCCGGCTTGTCAGGCCACGAGGCGAGTAAGTTTATACAAGGATAACAATTATTGTTATAAATAGTTGTATGTTTCTAACTACACTTGATAAGATTGGCAGGTTTAAACTTTAAACAACTTTCCCCCTCCTATTACCCAGCACCCTATTCTTGTCGTCGTACTTATCTTCACGATTGGAACTCAAGTCCAGAGATGTGGTTTACACGCCAGCCTGACCAGAACTCCAAGACGGCCCTCATCTCTGATGTCTCCTTTACCCCAATGACGCAGTGCATGCGCTCGATTGTTTACAGGTGACGTGCATCGATGCACCTCATCCTGCGAAGGGTCCCACAATGGGTGGGATCGAAAATTTTGTGGACGGTCCTTACTTTGAATGGTGGGATGCCATGAAACGGGTGCGCTCCGATGCCTCACCCCATTCGAGTTGCCTCACCCCCTGCAAGCGAAAATGATACGGCCTGTACGGTGTGTGTGAGTTAGTGTGTGTGTGTGCGTGTGTGCGTGCGTGTGTGTGTGAATGTAATGTGTGATTGACTGTTTTATGTGTGTATGGGTGAATGTAATGCGTGTGTGAATGTTATTTGTGCGTTTGTTTGTGCGTGTGTATATGTTAGTGTGAGAGTATTTTTTGGTGTGTGTGTGTGTGTGTGTGTGTGTGTGGACGTTGGGATGTTTTTTATGTATGTATGATTGTGATGTGTGTGTATGTGTGTGGGGGAAGGGGGGGGGGGTTGCCAGACACTTCGATGAGCGCTGTGCATTGCCAACTGATGTTGCTCGCCATTCTGACGCGCAATATCAGCCGGGGTCCGACACGCAGTCGCTTTACAACGGGATGCCAGAGACCGTGTCATACGTCCTGGACTACGTGAAGACACATGGTCCGTTTGATGGCCTCATGGGGTTCTCGCAGGCACGCCATATACCCTCCTCTGCACCTCGCTCCAACCGTGCTGACCATCCGCAGCTATGTGGGGAGACCTCCCACCCCCCACGTCCCTTTCCCCGCTCTCCACAACAATAAAAACAACCTGCACTTCATCAGGGCGGGACGCTTGCCGCGGTTATTATGGCGCTTCACCAGGCCGGCACGTGCACCATTCAGCCGTCGCCCCCGCGCTTCTGTCTGATATTCGCTGGACTCACCTCACGGGACTATCGCCACGCTGAGGTGCGACAGCCAACCGACAAACCTGCTTGCGTCGCATTCCATGATCGAGCCACGAGGGTTGCCTTACCCTAGGGCACGTCTCGGACATCGCACGGGCTATCTAATATTATATGAACCTAAGCAAGGACGGCTCACTTACTCAGCATCGCCCATGTGCGGTGCTCGGATCCTCAGCTCTACGACACTCCCATCGCCAGCCCCGCATTTCTGGTGTACGGTGACAAGGACCCGACTGCCAGGTACACCAAGAGGCTGGCCAGCGCCTTCACAAAGCCGTGGGTGGTATCTCATGCGGGAGGTATGGAAAGCAATGATGGGCTTCACATATATCCCCCTATCACATTTGTCCTCCCCATGTCTTGCTCCCCTTTATATTCATGCACGCCCTTTGAACTGCTGCAGGGCATGTGGTGCCGCCGCTGCGAGGGGAGCAGTTGGAGCAGCTGCGTTCCTTCTTACACAGCCAACGTAGCAGACTTTGATAGAATATTCGATTTGAATCTGAACAGCGCATTTTTATGTTGTTCACTCCCCCCAATCGTTCTGAACGGTATTCTTCATTCCGATATCCCGCCAAACTACCCTCATCAGACGGGTTCGACATAGATTTCTCTTTCTAGTCAGGATATTCAACCCCCATTGTTGCTATTGAATTACCATTGTCGGCCCATCTTGTTTTAACGTCATCAGCATATTGGAGGCCACATTCTCTCCCCCTGCATGAAATGCTTTCCGACACCTTCCCTCCGCCCCTCAAGCACACACACATGCACACAGTGTGGAGAAGGTGCCTCTTCCCTCACAATTTCGCCGCCGCACATGTGCACTCCGAATTCCAGACAGGAGGTGCATTGGGGAGGGATAGATGAGTAGGATGCGCACCGGTAGCCATCCTGCTGTTGAGCCCAGTTATAGGAGCGGTTTAACATGGCATCATTAAACGTTACAAGGGATCTCCAAATCTGTTCTTCTGTCTAATAAGGGGTAAGCGGGGCCCATGTGGCTGTTGGGACAAGGGGCGGAAAGGAGAGCCGACCTGCTTAACGGTATTCCTCCTCTAGGTTGCGGAACGCCTCCCTCAGGTTGTCGGCCAGCTCCATCAGCCTCCCCTTCACAGTCATCTCCCCGTCAGAGGGGTCCTCGAACTTCATGCAGGTGAGTTTGTACATGAGGTCGCTCATGCGCGTCTTAATGACGTTGAGGGTGATCTTCCCGGCGTCACCGCCCGCGACGGTCTTCTCCACCGCCGCATTGGAGAGGTTGTAAAACAGGATCATGTTCTTCAGCATCAGCACCGCCTTGTAAAAGGGGCAGTACTTGTCGTATTTGGTGAACGAGTTCTGCTGCAGGTAGTCCTCCTTGATCAGGCGCGCCGTCTCCAGGATGATCTTGTCAGACTCCGCCAGCGCGTCTTTCCCCACGAGCTGCACAATCTCGTTCAGCCCGTCCTCCTTGGCCAGAATGTCCCTCGCCATGCGGCGCACATTGGAGAACTCAGAGTCAAAGCCCTCATAGAAGGTCTCCAGGGACTTGTCGTACTTGGAGTAGGAGATCATCCAGTTGACGGAGGGAAAGTGCTTGCGCTGCGCCAGCTTTTTGTCCAGCCCCCAAAAGACCTGCACGATACCCAGGGTCGCGGAGGTAACAGGGTCGGAGAAGTCGCCACCAGGGGGGGACACAGCACCCACGACGGTGATGGAGCCCTCGCGGTCAGGGCTACCCAGGCACTTCACACGGCCAGCACGTTCGTAGAAGGACGCCAGACGTGCGCCCAAGTAGGCGGGGTAACCACTGTCAGCAGGCATCTCAGCCAGGCGTCCCGAAATCTCACGCAGTGCCTCCGCCCAACGTGAGGTGGAGTCGGCCATCATACTGAAGTTGTAGCCCTGGTCACGGAAGTACTCCGCGAGGGTGATTCCGGTGTAGATAGAGGCCTCACGCGCGGCGACGGGCATGTTGGACGTGTTAGCCACTAAGGTGGTGCGCTTCATAATGGACTCCTCGCGTCCGTCCGGCAGGGTCATCGTGAGCGCTGGGAACTCGTACAGCACCTCTGCCATTTCATTCCCACGTTCGCCGCAGCCAACGTAGATGATGCCGTCGGAATTGGAGAACTTGGAGAGCGCCTGACTGATGACGGTTTTGCCGCAGCCGAATGCGCCGGGAATGGCGCAGGTACCGCCGAGCACTGACGGGAAAAACGCATCCAGCACGCGCTGACCTGTCAGCAGGGGGTTGGCGCTGAGCATCTTTTCCGCGTAGGGGCGAGGGGAGCGTACTGGCCACAGGCTGGCCATCTTGTACTCCTTCTTCTGCCCCTGAAACTCCAGCTCAATAACATTGTCCTCGATGCTGTACTGTCCCGCGGGCGCGATGTACGTGATGCGCCCCTTAGCGCCCGGTGGCAGCATCAGACGATGGTCCATCAGGCTGTTCTCATGGACCAGGCCGTAGATGTCACCGCCAGTGGCCAGGTCGCCCACCTTGAGGGCCTGCGGCTCATACTCCCAAAGGATGCTCTTGTCAAGGGACGAGACGGTGACACCGCGCGGGATAAAGCAATCGCCAGACTGCTCCGCGATAGTCTTCAAAGGGCGCTGAATCCCGTCGAAAATCTGTCCCAGCAAGCCTGGGCCTAGCTCAACGGCCAGAGGGGAGTGGCTCCGCTTGACCAGGTCGCCGACCTGGCGTCACAATCATACCACAGTTATATCAAAAAATGAAAGTAAGTGAGAACTGCCCCGCCAAGAATATGGAAGAATTGTGTATGTGGTTATTTGTGGGACGACGCTAGGGTTGGCGCCCACCCTCCCCCAGTATCGCAAATGAACACGTCTAACGCGACAGATCGGGTAATGGGAGCATATGTATTGATCACCTGAAGGCCCGAGGTCTCCTCATAGCACTGAATTGTGGCTGTGTTTCCCTCCAGACGAATGATCTCTCCGATTAGGTTCTGGTCACCCACGCGGACGAGCTCATACATAGCCGCGCCGGCGATCTTGTCCGCCACAACCACAGGCCCGGAGACCTTCTTGATGACGCCACACTCCCGCTCGGGAGTTCCCTGGTCACGAGGCATCTTCGAAAATCTTTGAGACTGCCGAACTCTCCCGGTTTTCAGCTATCCGCGTGGAGAGCTGCTCCTGAGGGAAGTCGTTGGGTGGAAATGTATCGACGAAGTGGAGCAGCGTGCGTGGTGCAGCACTCGCGCAGGCAGGCTAGCATCCGTCGAGCCCAGCAACAGCCCTCATCGTCTCATCAGGCATCAATCAGCATTATTCATACTGGCAATAATATATTAGTACTTAATACCGTATCAAATTTCGCCATCTGCTCAGATTATTAACGGAATAATAATACCGCGAGAGCAGTAGGTAGAAGCGCGCAGCAAGCACCAGCAACCCTAACAGTCAATATACAATACTTTATGCAAACTCTTTTTCATGGGTCCACATAAGTTATTTTTTTACAAAAAAGAATATTTATTCATGGGCCAACGGAGTATTTGTTCGTCAAGTACCAGTGTGGGTAAAAACGTCTCATCTTTCGCGGATGGTGGCAAAGCTCACCGAAGAACCGGCCTAAAACTGGGTACCAATACTCTTATGAGCTTCCGCTCTCAGTCGTGCTTGTCTGCACTCACTTGTGCCCAATGCAGTGCTTCCCTTTGCCGTACCTTGGGTTGTATTACACTCTTGTCACTCTTGCTCTCTTGCCCCCCCCTTTTTCCATGTTTGTGTTCCTATATTGCTTCTTGTGATCAAAATGTCTCAGTCGTGCTTGCAAAACGCCGCTTGCAGAGGGTGAAGGTGCGGGTTTACCTGCCAGTCCCACATCCCGATGACGCAAGAAAACATAAACAATATATAAACATGACTAATGTAGAAACTATATACATGTTTTAAATCACAAAAAGTACTTAGGAACGTGGACATGGGAAAAAGGAAAAAATGTGCCATAACCTCCATCTTATGAATGATATGTATATCCGGTCTTGCATTGGCCCCATTCTCCCTTCGCTTTGGAGAATGGGGGCCGTGTGGCAATTTGCCTTAATAAAGCTAGCTGCCGACACAAGTTTGTTCTTGCTTGTTGTTGCTACTATAGGTGGACGTGCACATTGAGAGAGATGGAAGACATGTGACTATTAGAGTGTAATAATAGATTGTAATCGAAAGGAATGGTTAAAGGTTATGTCACCTCCCTCCATTGCACTAGGTTTGAATAGGACCAGCCTAGCTAGCTTACACCTTCTCTACCGTGGTGTATTGTCACATTACATTGCATGACACTGTGCATGTACTCATTACTAATTTGATCCGTACATTTCCATCGGAAGGACGTATTGCGTGGTTGCGTCGCCAATGCAATTAGCGAGAGTAATGTTTTGTATTGTAATGCCAATACCTCCGTGTATGCACAGATACGCACAGTTAATCTAACTAGCTACACGACGCCTTTTTTTAGTCCTCGAGACATACAAGCCGCGTCGCTAATATGTTCAGACCGTTGCGAGAGCCCTAGCGTTTGGCACATGGACCATGAGAGAAGATGTGCAAGCTAGCCATGGTGGAGGTATTTGAGCCTAGTGCAATGGACGGAGGTGACAGACCCATTTAATCATTCCGTTTGTTCATTTACAATCTACCGTTAAACACTAAACATTAATTCATCTTCCATCTCTCTCCATTTGTACTTTCACCTGCAAAAGCAACAACATAGCATAACAAAACTGAATAGATTTGTGTGAGCATTTAGCTCTCAACAAGCAAACTGCCACACATACTAGCAACACTAAGAAACACTGCATTGCCCGCCCTTCCCGAGCTGCGGGTTACCTCTACCCACTAGCTAGCGATGAAAGCCAGGATGAACCGGGGTTGACGACGCAACTACACGATACTGCCGCTTTCCGCATTGGATGTTGTTGCCTCTGACAAAGCACGGCTTTTTCTTTTTTGAATTATATTTATGCAATTTCAAAAAGAAATAAACATCAAAACGTTGGATAAAGCAATAATTCATTATGAGCGGCGTGTGCGGCGGGCCGTTGTTGCGCAATCAATGGGATGGGCAGGGCATGCATACTATCTTATGTGCTCGCGGGGCCGCTCCGCAGCTGTCCACGTCCCCCTTGCGTGTCGCCACCGTGTTAACGCTACGTGGAGTCGTGGATCATACTAGCACCGCCAAGAAACAATGCACTCCCAACACTTCCCGACCGCGGGTTATTTTTCTCGCCTAGCTAGCGAGGGTTTGCGCCCGGCGGAGGCGCAGCGGCGGCGGCCAGAGAGGGCGGTGCGCTCACATGCCCGTCGGCACCTACCGCTACCTCCTCGCGGTGGGCTGAGTTGAGCGCGTTGCGAGGCTGAGGTCGTCTGCGAACCCGTGGCCGGGGTAGGTAGCCGTGGGTTCTGTGGGGTCAACGTTAGTGGCGGGGGCGCCCGGGCGGTAGCCCCGGCTGCCCACTTTGAACCAGCGGAGAAATGGTTCGAGAAAGAGGGTGAAGAGGAAGGGTGAGAGGGCGTCGCTTTGGAGGTTGCCGCGGTTGATGTCGATGGAGGGGTTGGGCCGTAGGGGGTGAGATTGTCTGTGGTGGATACATCGTAAAGTTGTTCACAAGTGTCGACAAAGGTAGGGGGCATACCTAGTTGGCGCATGTGTTTGAACATGATGCGGTAGTCTGCGGCGTTGAATGCGCCTTTGAAGTCCACGTACATGACGTAGATGGATTTGTGGTAGAGTTTGGCGTCCTCCATCATCATGATGATGGAGGAGAGGGCGTCGTGTATATTGCGATGGTGGAGGAAACCATAATGTTGGTCACTTAGGATGCCGTGGGTTTCTGCATATTTCGAGCATGCATCTTTGATTAGTGCGGTCCATAGTTTGAGTAGTTTATTCATGAGGGCGATGGGGCGGTAGTTATCAAAGCTGGAGTGAATTGAATTGCGAGGCGAGAGTGTCTAGGGCGTCAGTGGAGGCCGTGGATGAGGGTGTGTTGAGGATTGCGGCGTGGAGGGTGGCAGTCTGGTTGATGAAGTATGGTGTGCTGAGTTGGTATTCTCGGATGTGGTCTTGTGTGAGGGGGAGTTTGAATGTGAATTTGCGGGTGGTGCGAGGTGTATGTGAGGGGTCGTTGGGCAGGGGGGCATGAGCAATGAGGGAGGAGGGAGCTGGGATGACGAAGTGGATGGATGAGTGGTCGGTGAAGTGGGAAGGGGAGGGAAAGACCGAGACGGTGGTAGGGGAGGGGGCGAGGGGGGAGGGGGGTGTGGAAGGCCAGTGGTCTAGGCACCCACCGCTGCGGGGGAAGGTGGGAATGGGGGGGTGGAGGGGTTGGAGGTGGGAGGTAAGTAGGGAGGTGAGGGCGGGGTTTCCGGTACCTTGGGTGGTGGTCGTTTGAAAGTCGCCGCCCCATAGGACGCGGTGAGACGGGTATTCGTCTGCGAGTCGGAGGCCCCACGCGGCGACTTCTACGTACTGTATGTTCAGTTGGGGGGTGTGGAGTTGTGGCATGCAGACACCGAGGAGGAGGTAGGGGGTGCCTGAGTGTGGGATTAGGGTTAGGCCGGCAATGTGGGGGGTAAGGTGGGGTGGAGGAGGTACGACAGTGGCTGAGTGGAATGAGGTTATGCGCACCGCGAAGAGGACGCCTGCGATGGGCAAGGGCACATGTG
>JAPMLY010003414.1:0-18329 GCA_026401115.1 Tetraselmis chui | reverse complement strand
GCAGGACATTGTACAGGTACTCGTCACGGATACCAAATCGTGCTTTTCCACAGGATGGACGTATACTCGTGGGTACGTCGCTACTGCAATATTGTAATGGTGCTGATGCTACAGTACGACTAGTACCTCCCGGTACGTACAGATATGCATAATTAATCTAACCAGCCAGATGACGCGCCAGAACGAGCTCTTCGATGCAGAAGGAGCCGCGTCGTGAAACCCAATGCTAGGCAGGCCGCGTCTCGAGGCGGATGACGACGGTTAGACAGCCCTAACGCCTGACACGTAAGCGTAGCTTGCATGCGTAATTAGTCTGGGCAGAAACCTATTTAAGCCCAGTGCAGTAGAGGGAGGTGACAGAACCTTTTAACAATTCCTTTGTTCACTTACAACATCTAATGCCTAAGTGCAGCAGTGAAACATCTTTCACCATCGCCTCTCGACAACATCATTTTGCCATCTTGCAACAACAGAACTAGACAGACTAGAACAGATTTGTGCTAGCGTTTAGCTTTCAGAGGCTAACCGCCACACCAACATCCTTGATGCCCGCCGGATTTATTGCGAAATGACCAACTTAATACCAAACTCAGGCAACCATGTGGGGATTTCTCGAGTTTTGTTGTATCGACGAAGTATCACGATGAAGTCTGAGTATATCTTTGGTGTGTATTTTGCAGGAGAGTGCCATGGCAGCTCAGAAACGGCGAATTCGCACCCTGAACGGCGAGTACTTGGACTGTCTCGCGGAAGAGTTCGACGAAAGTACCGGTCCGAACCGGCCCAATACCGAGATAGCGCATGCACGATATGCCTAGGCCCGCTATTGACTCTTATGGTGGTCGTGGAGCGCGAGACGTGGGAGACTTTGTTTCATGCAACAACATTCGATGAGCTCGGCCGGGACTTCAAAATATCCAACGCGTCCAAGGTTGTGAAGTTGGTCGGCTTCCCTTCCGACCTGTTAAGTACTAATTGGATGAAGGACACTGCCACGACTACGAGGACGGGGAAGTCAACATGAATTTTTGGGACCGCGAGTTTCGCTCCGTGCAGTTATGTGACCGTGGGAGCTGCAAGAAGTCGGGAGTGGGCTGCATGGCTCGCGGGTGGATTTTTCATACTTGGTATGCGATGGGGCAATTGGTGGGGATGCATCTAACGCGATAAGCATGCGCGGACGTCGCGTACGGGAACATCCGGAGGAGGAATAGCACGCTGAAAATAATCGTCCCACCCGGCACGGTGACGGAGACGCAGAGAAAACAGCCTAACGGTATCGCCACGTCGGAGCTTACCTTCAAGTTCAACACTGCCAAGGTTGTTGTCACGGTAGATCCTCCAAGCACATGCCGACCCAAGCTATCAGCCGCTCATGATCTTTCGACGGGGGCCGAAGACGCCGATCTGTCAAGGTACCCCCACCTCCCCCCATGGGACTGCAATCAGCGCGAGTATGCGCAGTTCAAGTTAATGCAGTCTGTTGGGGACGAGCCGGAGATTTACAACAGCAAACTTCAGTTGCTTGATCTTGAGCACCTGCAGCACCGGGCATCGAGATGGACGTTTCCTGAGCCCACCTTGCGCCCATCGTGGGGGAAAGTATTCACTAGCCTTCCCAATCACAGCAAAACCATATCAACACCCGCGCCTGACGAAGAGCAAGACTGGCTTCGCGACCTATGTTGACCAGCTGCGAGTGGTCGAGGCGCAGAATGCTGCGGACGCTAGGCGCACGGCACGGGAGAAGAAACTGAAGGAGGAAGGAGAGTACCTAGAGAAGAGGAACGAGCGGTTGCGGTTGATGGTCGTGCATTAGGGGTAGGAGCGCCTCAAGCAAAACATGCAATACTAGTCCAGTCGGGACCCTATGTTCAACGGCCAAGACATTGCAGCGGGTGTAAAGCATGCCATGGAGCTGTCGGAGGTGCCAGTCCAAGCAACGAATATTTATCAATATGACGCATGGATAACGATCTTTTTGGGGGCATATCTTCCAGCATCTAGCAAGCGCCGCCGGCGGTAGGCAATCATATTTAATCATTTCTGTTGCTACATTTTTGTCACTCGCCCCTTGCCTCTTGCACTGCACGAGATTCATTAAAGTTGTGGGTGGGGTACTGCTTGGTTTTGAGTTTATTTTGGGTTTGCTCGTGTGCCTCCCTCTTGGCCTTCGACACGTGGCTAGTGCCTGTGACATGTACTCTAGTGTGCCGAAGCCGCTGCATGCGTGATGGTTGGGCTCGCATCTTTATCGTCATATGCACTCGGGTGAGCACCACCTTTGACACATTCCCTTCCTTGCTGAGCGCTTTCGGGCAAAGAACTTTGTCATCATGTGCATGGCCTCGGCTCCTTGACTACACCATTTCATTAAGCCACCCCATTGTCTCACAAGGTCGCCCATGTGACACGCCATAATGTGCATGTAGACAGTCATGTGAGAGTCAGCGGCCACCTCCAAATATGCAGCCATAAATTGGGCGCCCGGATTGTCCAATTCCTGCGCATGCGCTTCTACAGCCATTGGTTCGGTGTCATCGAATCCTCTCGTGACAATATCATTGAAAAGGAAGAACGCCTCCCGAAGTGCAAGTGCTTCCGCGTAGACATCTTTATTCATCTCGCCACTGCCGTGGTCTTTAATGGCGATCTTCAGGATAGTATCGAAGTTGTCAAGGAACAGACGGGATGTCGACCCCGGCCATCTCTCTGCAAAAACGTTCAGCTTCTTCACAACGTTTTCGGTCTGGAGATAGATATCGTCACTAATAATCATGGATAAATTCTCGTAGCACCACTTCCCAACATGCCCGAGCTGCTCTTCATTACAGTTTTCTTGTACAATATGAAGAAAAATCTGTGGCACCACCATCGGTAGACTGTGCAAGATGTTAGCGATGTAGTACATCACGTTAGGCATGGGCATAAACGGTTGGCGACCTCTGCATTGGCCGAAGTGCTGTTGCTGCAAGGCTTGGCGCTTGCTCGAAGTCATGCCCTCCGTCGATGGGGTCTCACTGGCGGACTGGCCGCAGTGACAGAGGAAGCACAATCTGCCAAAACAATTACACATATCAGCAAGTCACACACACACACACACACACACACACACACACACACACACACACACACACACACACACACACACACACACACACACACACACACACACACACACATGCACACACGCACACACACACACACACACACACACACACACACACATGCACACACGCACACACACGCACACACACACACACACACACACACACACACACACACACACACACATGTAAGTCGCAATCGGATAGGTGTGTCACGAGTTCCCCGTAGCGAGCGAGGTGAGACCGGAGGCGGTGTTGGCGGGCTGCCTCAGGTAGGCGAAGGGTGTCATCAACATCACGCGTTTCAAGGGCAAGCGGATGTGATTGGGGCGAGTGGTCGCGGGCATCGTCCGTGCCTAAGGCGTCGGTGATCACGGAGTCGGTTGGCGGACGCACGCCGAAGCCCGGAGTGGTTTCGTGAAAGACAACATGGACGGATGCAGTGATACGGCGCGTCACGGGGTTATAAACACATTGCCCTAGGGCGTCATTGGGGTAACCGACCAGGACGCCACGAAACGTATTTTCGCCTAGTTTGTGACGTAACTTGTCAAGCACTTTGGGGAAGACATTGCAGCCAAAGACACGGAATGTGGACTCGTTTGGCGATGTCGACGTGAGCATGGCGATAGGAACGCCACCGGAGAGACCAACATCGCGGCTATATATACGGTTGCGGAGGTACACGACAACATTGATCGCGCAAGACCACAGAGAATTTTGGACGGACATGCTGTGTAGCATCGCTAACGCATTGTCCCTTAATGTGCGCCATGGTCGTTTTGTCTTGCCTAACATGTGGTGAGCGTATGGGGCTGAAAACTGCACGCCGACACCCAACCGAGCACACATTTGGGGGGTCACAAAAGACTCAAATAGAGAGTCCGAGTCAAAGTTATGGACAAGTGCGAAAGCATTAGACGAGGAGTGATTGTTAGCACTAGCATCCCGTTGCCTAGTACTTATTTATGTACAAGGTAGCAAATTGTCATCCTAGTACTTAGTGTTATGCTATTAGCGGTACTCTATTCCCTATTAGTGGCGGTCGGCCGGCCCTCCCGGTGCCTTCGCCGGCCGCCGTCTTACTCCTCTCACTTCTCTAGTCACCACAGCCGGCCCCTTTGTGGGGCCCGCACGAACTCCGTGTAACTATCCGTTCCCAACTCTAACAGGTTATGCGCCCTCCACCAAGTTAAACTAGAGAAGAGCGTGTGTAAAGGGCTCGGCGCCACGCTAGTATTTCATCGTCCAACCGACACCACGCTTATCCTTCGAGCTGTTTGTCCGCGACTGTCCTACCATCTCCCACGTAAGAAGGATACGAGCGTGTGTAAAGCGCCCGGCGCCACGCTCGCCCCACCTTGCTTATTGTCTTACCTAGCCTTCACCCTACCGATGCCCTCGACCGGTTCTGGATTTTTAAGACCGACCCGCGAAAATTCGGCCCGTGCGTACTTTAATTAGTACTGGTATTGCATTTTCCCGAGGCAACGCCGCAACGCTCACTTAACTTAGCGAGGAGCTTAACTTCCCCACGGCGAAAAGGGGGGAGTCAACACGAGCGCCCGTCTATACTTGCGCGTGCCTACACGCTCCTAACGGCCTTGTTGGCTTTGCTTCGTCCTCGTCGGTCGCTCTCATGCGTCGGCTAATTCGCCCGTGGACAGTTTTTCCCGCTACATGTCAGAATAGTACATTACGCAGTACATTTGGAACGGCTTCTTAGCGGCACGTTCTAGTGAGCGCATGTCGCTACACCTACCCGGCTTAAGACACACGCTACAAGCACTACACCTTCGACCAAGATGGCACTTTCCTGGACGCAAGCAAGGACGACGTCAAGACCTCGGCTACCTTGAGGGGGGTGTTTGCACTAGCATCCCGTTGCCTAGTACTTATTTATGTACAAGGTAGCTATTTCCCATTCTAGCACATAGGGTTATGCTATTAGCTGTACTATATTCCCTATTAGAGGCGGTGGGCCGGCCCTGCTGGTGCCTTCGCCGGCCGCCATCCCTCTCCTCTCACTTCTCTAGTCACCACATCCGGCCCCCTTGTGGGGGTGGCACGACCTACGTGTAACTATTTGTACCCGATTCCGACAGTGATAGCGTGCATGCACGTGGCGGATCTCTAGCATGATGTATTCGAGTTTTGAGTAAGTGTCATCTTTCGACTTCAAAAACCGCACCCACATGTAGTTGGTGTGCTGTTCGATAACGAGAAGGCAGTAGCGTAGGCCGTGTGGGGGGGGGGGGGGGACATTCACTAGGCCCTATATGTTTGAGGACATGTCCATGAGGGGGCGCGCTGGTTTAGGGAGAAGAGTGATTTTGCGAGGTGAAGCACTGGCCTTGTGGAGCAAACATGAGTCGCAAGAAGAAACTTTTTACGAAACCCGGTAACGTCGGGGTAGTCGGAACACCGTGAGCATGATGTGCCCGAAGGCTTTGCATGTTTAGGTGTCCGAACCGACGGTACCCCAAAATTGGATCGCAATGTGCAGTGAGGGCAACAACACTAGAGCCTACACCAATTGACTTATCCGTTGAGGTCGTGCGTGGCTTCGGCGCATGCTCGTGGCGTCGGTGGTAAAGTCCGTTGCCTGACGGGTTCAACACACCCATTCATGTGGGCACCATGAGCAGTCCAATATCAAAGTCAATGGGGAAAATGAATTCGCAGCCGTTGTGGGTCTTCATCCAACTAACAATGAGGAGGCGATCCATGCGCTGTGTGGAGCGAGACAACATGTCAAGGCATACAACGCATGGACACTGCGGCGGATAAAATGACAAAACATCATGGGAATGATGATCTGGATTGTGCAATTGCCATTAACGTCAACCCCGACACCACTAACACGAGAAATGCCCGAAGGTGAATCGAACGTCACGAAATCAACACAAAAATCTGTTTAGTTGATCGAGTAAGCATTGTCTATCACACAGAATTGAGACAAGTCACGACATGGGGCAAGTGAACATGAGAACGCAATAGAATCGAAGGGGACACTCATGTCATTGTAATCATACTCATCGGTGCATGTCGTGAGAGGCATTCACAAGGGAGTCGTTATCTGAGACGTCGCTCAAGAGTGCAGAGTGCGTAGAGGGATTGCCGCTAGGGGTGCCATACTTCTCGACGATCATCTTGCGCTTGGCGAGGGTCCGCTTATGAAGTGCGTCATCCTAGGCCATGTACGACGACACGATATATGTGACGAGTACAGTCCTGCAACAGTACATTGCAGGACATTGTACAGGTACTCGTTACGGATATCAATTCGTGCTTTTCCACAGGATGGACGTATACTCGTGGGTACGTCGCTACTGCAATATTGTAATGGTGCTGATGCTATAGTACGACCAGTACCTCCCGGTACGTACAGATATGCATAATTAATCTAACCAGCCAGATGACGCGCCAGAGCGAGCTCTCCAATGCAGAAGGAGCCGCGTCGTGAGACCCAATGCTAGGCAGGCCGCATCTCGAGGCGAATGACGACGGTTGAGCAGCACTAACGCCTGACACGTAAGCGTAGCTTGCAGGCGTGATTAGTCTGGGCTGAAACCTATTTAAGCCCAGTGCAGTAGAGGGAGGTGACAGAACCTTTTAACAATTCCTTTGTTCACTTACACTAACTACTGCCCAAGTACAGCAGTAAGACATCTCTCATCAATTGCCTCTCGACAACATCAATTGCCATCTTGCAACAACAGAACTAGACAGACTAGAACAGATTTGTGCTAGCGTTTAGCTTTCAGAGGCTAACCGCCACACTGGTTTCGGAGCAACAGTGCAATAGAGGGAGGTGACAGAACCTTTTAACAATTCCTTTGTTCACTTACACTAACTACTGCCCAAGTACAGCAGTAAGACATCTCTCATCAATTGCCTCTCGACAACATCAATTGCCATCTTGCAACAACAGAACTAGACAGACTAGAACAGATTTGTGCTAGCGTTTAGCTTTCAGGGAGTCTACCGCTTACATGGACTTCCCCGTGTGCTGATCAGCGACCGCGACCCGAAATTTTTCAGCGCTTTCTGGCAGACACTTTGGAGACGTCTTGGAACGCGACTGAACATGTCTACCAGCCGACACCCAGAAACAGATGGACTGACAGAACGCGTGAACAGCACGTTTCAGCAGCTTCTTCGTTGCTTATGTTGCTATGATGGCTCCAACTGGTCGACACTTTTACCGCAAGTGGAGTTTGCATACAACGCTTCGCGTGCACTCGGAATTGAGCACACGCCGTTCGAGGCTAACTTTGGCTTTTCTCCTGAGGAGCCTCCTGACCTACTCTTCAGCATGCGACCATCAATTCCAATTTCGCAAGACGCAACAGAACGGTTAAGATTGTTACAGGAAGTACACAGCTTGGTACGCTCAGTATTACAGCTACATAAGGACGAGATGCAAGCACGCACAGAACCGTCTACAGCGCCACACTTCTCTAAGGGAGACAAGGTGTCAGTCGTCACAGCAAATCTTTTTCTACGAGGACAACCAAACAGGAAACTCAGAGACAGACAGCTCGGCCCTTTTTCAGTGGAGGAGCAGATTGGGAAACACAGTTACAGATTGAAACTACCAGCGACTGTACGTTTACACCCTGTGTTCCACGTTAATAACTTACGACCCTGCTCTACTGCTCCACTACGACCAGCTGTTCCTGTGACTGTACCTGAAGGAGACGATGAGGAGTTTGACGTCTCACACATTTCTACTGTGTGCATCAAGTCGCTACCTGGGCGACGAGGCAAATATTTGCTCTTCATGACGCACTTCAGTGATGACGACATTCCACCTGTCTGGCACCGGTTGAACGAGGTGCATCGAACAATTGCGTTACAAGATTTCTTGGAGACGCCCCAATGGCGCAAGTTCGCCAAGACTCAGGCGTACATTGACTTCATGCACGCTCACCCAGCGCGCATTCCTGAGTCCCAGTAACTGCTTCAGTAAAGGAGCCAAGAACCACGGAGGTCTGCCTCGCGGCGGCCTCATTGATCTGTCAAGAGGGGGAGGGTACGAGTGTGACGAGTACAGTCCTGCAACAGTACATTGCAGGACATTGTACAGGTACTCGTTACGGATATCAATTCGTGCTTTTCCACAGGATGGACGTATACTCGTGGGTACGTCGCTACTGCAATATTGTAATGGTGCTGATGCTATAGTACGACCAGTACCTCCCGGTACGTACAGATATGCATAATTAATCTAACCAGCCAGATGACGCGCCAGAGCGAGCTCTCCAATGCAGAAGGAGCCGCGTCGTGAGACCCAATGCTAGGCAGGCCGCATCTCGAGGCGAATGACGACGGTTGAGCAGCACTAACGCCTGACACGTAAGCGTAGCTTGCAGGCGTGATTAGTCTGGGCTGAAACCTATTTAAGCCCAGTGCAGTAGAGGGAGGTGACAGAACCTTTTAACAATTCCTTTGTTCACTTACACTAACTACTGCCCAAGTACAACAGTAAGACATCTCTCATCAATTGCCTCTCGACAACATCAATTGCCATCTTGCAACAACAGAACTAGACAGACTAGAACAGATTTGTGCTAGCGTTTAGCTTTCAGAGGCTAACCGCCACATATAGCCCAGACTACCACATGCACTGCACTTATTGGGTAGGCCACGACCCCCTCGACCGCCACGGCTGTTGTGGCCACGGCTAGTCGCGACAAAGGTAGAGATGGGATATGATGGACCATCTAGGGTTGGCCGGTCTGAGCCCGGGAGTTCCTCGTCCATGTTCTGTGCCATGAGGAGGATGTTGGCCATCACCTCGTCTGCGGACATGAGGTAGTTTGTGTCGAATGCGTTGATGACACACTGCTTTACTTGTCCGACGAGACAGGTGCTTAAAGCACCCCGAAGCATCATGAGTCCCAAGTGGTGAGGGTGGATGCAAGGTGAGCCATCTATCATCTCACATGTCTCGTTGTAGTCATCGAAGGTTTGTCGCAGGAAGTGGACGTACTCAATGAGCGACTAGCCGGGGCGCTGCCGAAGCATAAGGTTGTCCAACAATGACAAAGACCGTGCGAACGAGCGACCATCCAAACGCTCACACAATATGTCCCAAGCAACTCTTGCGCAGTCATGACTAACTATTAGAGTTGGGAACGGATAGTTACACGGAAGTCGTGCCGGCCCCACAAGGGGGCCGGTTGTGGTGACTAGAGAAGTGAGAGGAGTGAGATGGCGGCCGGCGAAGGCACCGGCAGGGCCGGCCGACCGCCACTACAAGGGAATAGTGTACCGCTAATAGTATAACACTAAGTCCTAGGATGATGAATAGCTACCTTGTACATAAGTACTAGGCAACGGGATGCTAGTGCAAACACCCCCCCTCAAGGTAGCCGAGGTCTTGACGTCGTCCTAGCTTGCGTCGAGGAAAGTGCCATCTTGGTCTAAGGTGTAGTGCTTGTAGAGTGTGTCTCATGCCGAGTAAGTGTAGCGACATGCGCTCACAGGAACGCGCCGCTACCGGCGAGTTGTCGATATGAAGCGGTTCCAAATGTACTGCGTAATGTACTATTCTGACATGTAGCGGGAAAAACTGTCCACGGGCGAATTAGCCGACACATGAGAGCGACCGGCGAGGAAGAAGCATAGCCAACAAGGCCGTTAGGAGCGTGCAGGCACCCAAAAACATAGACGGGCGCTCGTGTTGACTCCTCCTTTTTCGCCGTGGGAAAGTTAAGCTCCTCGCTAAGTTAGGTGAGCGTTGCGGCGTTGCCTCGGGATAAAACAATAACGGTACTAATTAAAGTACGCACGAGCCGAATTTTCGCGAGTCGGTCATTAAAAACCAGATCCGGTCGAGAGCATCGGTAGGGTGAAGACTAGGAAAGACAAGAAGTTGGGTGGGGCAAGCGTGGCGCCGGGTGCTTTACACACGCTCTTTTCCTTTTTACGTGGGGGATGGTAGGACAATCGCGGACAACCAACTCGAAGGCGAAGCGTGGTGTCGGTTGGACGATGAATTACTAGCGTGGCGCCGAGCCCTTTACACACGCTCTACTCTTTTTACGTGGGAGTAGGTAGGACTAGCGTGGCGCCGAGCGCTTTGCACACGCTCTTCTATAGAGTAATTTGGTGAAGGGCCCATAACCTGTTAGAGTTGGGAACGGATAGTTACACGGAGGTCGTGCCGGCCCCACAAGGGGGCCGGCTGTGGTGACTAGAGAAGTGAGAGGAGTGAGATGGCGGCCGGCGAAGGCACCGGGAGGGCCGGCCGACCGCCACTAAAAGAGAATAGAGTACCGCTAATAACATAACACTAAGTACTGGGATGACAAATAGCTACATTGTACATAAGTACTAGGCAACGAGATGCTAGTGCTAACACTAACAACAGCGATGCACTTGACTGCTTGGTCATCGCGCTTTTTTTTATGGCAACGTGCATTAACAAGGCGGGCGCATAATTCTATGGTGCTTTGTCTAGCCGGACTCCGGATTCCCGGACGGCGACGTGTGGGATGAGATACGCAACCTCGAGTAAAAGGATGGTGAGGAAGTTCCTCTTCCAGTGCTTGGAGTCGGTGTTCGGCCCCATGGTGGGACAGTCATCTTCATGGAACGGTTGAGAAACTCCTTGTCGATGCCGGTCGCCTCGTTCACTGCACGTCCGATGACCACCGGCTCAATGGTAGGGCGACGCCCCTCGCGTCCACTGTGGCCGCCACGATGAGTATGAGAGAACAACTGACCGCTGGAAATTGAGGCTCGCCACCCTGCACCGGGGAATGGCCATGCTCGGGTAAGCCTCCGCATCACCCAAAAAACTTCAAGTTCAAGCATCAACTGCAATGCATAAGAAATTGATGCGCATCAAAATTTTAATTCAAATGCTAATTCATGGACGCATTGATTATGTAAGCCACTTATTCATGGACGCATTGATTCTTTACGCTACTAATTCATAGACGCATTGATTGCATAGGCCACTAATTCATGGATGCATTGATTAAATGGGGTAGTAATTCATGGATGCATTGATTAAATGAGGCACTAATTCATGGATGCATAGATTAAATGGGGCACTATAGTTTGTGGACGCATTGATTAAATTGAGCACTAATTAATGGATGCATAGATTAAATGGGGCACTATAGTTTGTGGACGCATTGATTAAATTGAGCACTAATTAATGGACGCATTGATGCGGGTGATGCGGGGCGAATACATTGATTCATCCTGCGCATCGGTCTTTTGGCAAAATTTATAGTCTGGGTGGATGTTTTCAATTACATGAGTTTGTCTAGAAAACTCAAATGAGTTGGATACTGTATGGGACGTCCCATATAACTTTGTTGAAGTTTTGACCTGCAGTTTTTGGTTCCCTACCCCTCTTGACAACGGCCGCCTAGACTGGCCCGCCCACAAGTATAGCCCTCTCCAAGTTGTGAGTTTAACCCTCTCCATGTTGTCTTTACTGCGACGGAGCTACCCTCCGACTAGCCGCTCAATTGGGATCATCGGGACCATATATGTTATGAGGTTACTACTAATAAACAAACCAAAATCTATGTCGAACTTTATAATATGCGGAGCATGCATGTATCGTCAATTCGTCACGTGCAGTAACGTAGATACATCGATTACATTTAATATGACGCATGCGCATATTTCGACATTGTGCATTATGCATTTGCATGTTATGGAATGCTCGTGCGCATTGTGCAACTTGTCTGTAAAACATTACGCATTCGCATACAAATTCAGTGCGTTTAAAGCTTGCATATCTGTTAGTCTACACCCCATATGCTACATTCTGAAGTGCCATAAAAGATACCTCTAGGGATCCCTCAGATGTCGATTTTTTGCGCGTCCCCGTGCTTCTGGCATGCAACACTGAACAAACGCTCAACTCCAGCAAATGATGCAGGCTGTGCAAAAAACTCCACGAGCCATCCCGGCTACATTGGGATAGCGGCAAGAGTGTACCCTCAACCACTCCAATACGTCGAACGCATTCCCGTCTGGATTGTTTTGCAGCACTTGTGGCAAGGCTAGGTACTCATCAAGCCCCGCTGTCGCGTTGAGAGCCTTTTGTTCCTCCCCAAACCCAGACGGGTTCTCGTCAACTTCGTCCTCTGCAGTGCAGTCACATTTCACAACTAGTGCAACATCATAAATAAACAAATGTGTCGGGTGATTAAGGATGAACGAATTAATTTTCATGTACCGCAATGACTCTTATTCATTAAGAAGTATGCGAGTAAATCACGTATTGAATTGACGTGAACTCCTTAATAAAACTCGTCACTTCATACAATTGCGTAACGTCATCACGTGCAGCGCGAAGCATCTGCATCATATTGGCAAGTCCGCCCGTCCGCGCCTTCCTCGGCGGTGGTTCTTTGGCCGCCTTTGGCTGAACTTCCACCAACGGGTTCGAATGGAGATTTTTTAAGTGCCCAATCAATCAACAGCAAACACAACTCGCGTGTAGCCATAAGCTTTCTCCCGCATTTGCATGTCAGCCGTCGGAAAGTCGAAAATTTTCCAACTACGCTTACGAATTGTATAACAAAAACAAATTACATCATGTCGAATCAGCACTATCAAATACATATAAACAACAATATAAACGCATGTAAACATAGGGCATACCTAACGTCCAATGTGGTTGCGATTAGTAAGTCCTCATGGTGCCCTTGTCGGTGAGACACGAGGCGCCTTTGAACGGCTTCCTTGAAGGCTTCCCTCACTTTCGCCACTGCTGGTAGAATGGCCAGAGACTACAAACAACAAACACATCGATGTCAGTCAAGTCGTGAAACAATGACGTCACACAAGAAGCATAGCAACAAAACTTACCTTGATCTTTTAAATCTGTCCATGAATCACGGCAACTGCATGATTGTAACTGTCCAAACATGTCAGCAGAGTCGCAAAGACCGGCATGATAATGCTAATTGTGGGACGAGTTGCAGCCTACATGGTCGCCATGACTCCCAAGCAACATCCCAACACCACTCCTTAGGATAGAATTGCAAGTAATAACATTAAAACACACATCATACGGCATTAAGACTTAGGCGTAGTGTGGAAGCTAACAGCACTCACCAGTTGAAAAACAATGCCCGTCTCGTCATCCGACATCGAGTGGTCCTAGAAGGTTGAGCCTTCCTCGTTGATCGCGCAGCCTTGAGGAAAGTCCTTGTTGTACCGCCTCTTAAGAGCTGCTCAATTGGCCCCGATCCATTGAAAATGGGGAATGACACCTCCCCATCTTGTCGAAGAAGAACGCGGGGGCTTGAAAACCTGCAACTTCAAGTGTTCTTGAATATCCTTCATGTTCAGCCAGCCTTTGAAGGAACGGTGGAGGTGCGCTGCAATGAAATGAAATGAAATGGAATGAAATGAAATTGTTTACAACATGTACCGTATGCGCCGGTTTTTCACCAAAAGCCGGATGCGTCGGCTGTTGTCTATGGGCCCTCCCAACTATGCCATACATGGAACTTACAAGTCAAGGCTAGACCGTTATCCACCTAGATCCAACCTCTCCAATGGTGGTCGGGGGTTTTACTCCCCCCCGGGGAGGTGTGCAAGAAGAGGCGAGGGCTGCGTGCGGTTAGGGGCGTGCGAGGGGGCAATGTGCGGAGGCGCGGCGGGAGGTCGTGCGGGACTTGATGCGGTATATGAGTAGGAGGTGATGCAGCTATTGGACAGTGTGCGTGTGGAGTTGTGCAAGGATGCGAGACGTGTCGAGGCGTGCTTTGGAGACGAGTTTATCAGGAGGGTCGGTGCGGGCGGTGAGGAGGGAGGTTAGACTCGTGATGGTGGAGGAGTGCGGTGTACCTGTGCGGCTCATGACGATGGGAAGCATGTCAACCATTGTGCCTGGCCAGTGGCTGCGGATGGCGTTTGCAAGGGGTGTGTATTTGGCACGTATGAGGTCGGCTGTGTGGGAGAGGTTAGTGTCTGTGCAGTACTTCCATTCCCCTATCTGAATCTTTTTGATGGATGCGTAACGTCGGCGACCGTTTGAGTGACCAACGAATCGAGGTTCGAGGATGCGGATGAAGTCGGGTTTGTGTGCGGGGGGTCGTAGCGCGGGGGGAGAATCTCGGGTGGGAGGACGGCGGGACACGAGGTTAGGGAGTCGGGCGAGAGACCTTCGTCAGCAGCAACAAGGCGGGTGGGCATGTGGGTGGGGTGAGGTGGGTGGCAGTCAAGTGGAGTGTGGGCAGGGGTGGGGGAGGCAAATGACTTTATGGGTTTGTTACCGAAGTCTGCTGTGATGGTTTCCCAGCGTCCTCCGTTGTGGCATTCCAGTAGGGAGAGAAGGAGTTGAAGCGCGCTGTTGTGTCGGCCCTTTTTTAGGCCAGACATGGTGGGGCAGTTACCGGCCATGTGGCCGTTGCTAGTGAATTGGCCACAGAGGGGGCAGCGCAGGGTGGGGTTATGAGTAAGAAGGCGAGTGTTGTGAACTCCCCACATGAATTCTTGCTTGTGTGTGAATTGGATATTTGTGAGGGTTGAGTGTGTTTTGTGGAAAGAGAAATCGGCGCCGTCCACCGCGGCTCGGGCGAGGAGGGCACCGTGTTTGGTTGTTTGCGAGAGAGGTGTGTGCGTGTGTGTTTGGTGTTGTAGGTGTGTGCGTCGGCTTTGAGGTTGGTGTATCCGTGGGGTAATGGGTCCCCTAGGGTTTGTGGGATGAGGGTGTATGGCTAGGTCCAGTGGCCTATCGTGACCTTTGAACCTGTGGTGTATGTAGTGTCGGGTGGGTGACCATCCGCTACTCGGTTGGCGAAGGTGTCTGCGAGGTCGTTACCTAGGGAGTGGTTGTGGGCTTTGATTTTGCCGAGGTGTGTACGGATGCCTGCGTCGCAGCGGGTTTTAAGGGTGTGTGTGATGGATAAGAGGGTGTCGCGGTGAATGTTGTGTTTGTAAGCGGAAGGGCAGTTTAAGTATCCTTGTATGAGGCGGAGGGAGCACGCACTGTCTCTGAGGAGGTGGATGCGGCCAAGTTGGAGGCCTATATCTATGCCAGCTAATTCAGCGCGATTTATTGTGTGCGAGGGAGTGGTAGAGGTCACCAGGATTTTAATTTTGGTGTCCGAGGCGGGGTGGGTAGCTGCTGCTCCGAGGGGGGACGAGCTTCCTTTTTTCGAGCCGTCTGTGTATACAAAGTCCTGCCAGTTCCAAGCAAGGGTACCGCTGGTTGGGTGGTATGTTAGATGCAGGCGTTCCGGGAGGGGGTACGTGAGAGGGTGAGTTGGGCTAGTGGGGAGGTGCTATATACCTGCTGAGTGGGGTGAGTAGGTGTCAAAGAGGTGTGGAGGTGGGGGGGTGATGATGGGGTTGGGGAGGTGGGTGTCATAGATAGATTCGAGAGTGTTGTGAAGTGCGGTCATGGCTGTGGGTGATGGGAGGGTGGAGAGTGCGAAGGGGTTGGCGACGAGGTATATGTCGACCATCCATCGTGTGCCGAGTGGGGTGGGGGTGGGGTTGCCAGTGTGTTGGTCGGGGGGTAGGAAGGTGTTTGCGTCATTGGGGAGGGTGTATAGGTGGTGGGTGTATGGGGAGTTGATGTATTTGGACTGGCGGTATGGTGTGTGTTCCCAGCGGGGGAGGATGAGGATGGTCGCGCTGGGTGTGTGAGGGGCTGTGAGGTGTGCGCTGGTGATTGCGTGATCCATGGCGCGTCGCATGCATGCGTGGTCGTATTCGGGGTTGGCTATGTTGGTGCCTTGCCATGTGTGTGGGGCATTGCTGCCACTAGATGAGAAGACTATATCTTTAGGGTCGAGGGAGTGGTAGGTGTGGGAGTGAAGGGATTTATTGAGGGGGTCGGAGTAGAGTTCTGTTTGAATGTGGAATGTGTGGCGGAGAGTTGTGAGCAGGTCTTCTCTAGTGGCCCATCTATTGCGGGTGGTGGTGGCGGGTGTGGGTGAGTGGATTTCTGAGCGAGAGCCTAGGCGAGTGAGGAGGTGGTAGACCTCCTCTTCAAACGTATGCTGTGTGAGGTCGGGGCGGAAGAGTTGAAAGAGGTGGCGGACGCGGGGGCCGTTAAGGGTGGTGACCGTGCGGCCGTCGGGAGTGTAGAATACGGTGGTGTCGTGGAGTGATGGGTGTGCGTGGATGGCGAATTTGCCGGTAGGGAGCATGTCGAGGTCGGGGTTGATGGGGTCATGGTTGAATGTGATTAGGGGGTGTGACTAGGGAGGGGGTCCGGGTTCTGGCAGAATGGGTGTGGTGGAGGGGACGAAGCCGGAGTTAAATGCGGTGAGTGCGGTGGGGCCGGAGGGGGTCTCACTGATGGTGTCGTGTAGTTGTAGGTATGGGGCCCACTGGACTTCGTGGAGGCGGGTGAGGTCGTGTTGCTGGCCTCGAACACACCACTCGCACTGCCATGTGACGGGTCCCCGAGCTGGGCGGCATTGGGAATGTATGGGGAAGTGCGGGCATGTGCAACAAGTGGAGGTGGGTTCTGTGTGCAGTGGGTCATGTCAGATGGAGCAGGCGGTGGGGGAGGGGGTGGGGAGGCATACCGATGTGGGGGTGGAGGAGATGAGGCGGAAGCCGTCGTCGAGTTGTAGCTGAATGTCCCATTCCGTGAGGTGTTCCGGGGCCCATTCAACCATGTACTGTGTTTGGCCGTATTCTGTGTCCTTGTGTTTGGAGATGATACGCGTTACGTCGCAGGGGGGGTAGTGGTGGTCCGAGGGGGTGAGGTTTTCTGTGTCTAAGTGTGTGGTGGGTGCGGTGGGGGTGGGGTGAGTGGTGCGGGAGGTGTAGATGCCGGATGAGAGGGTGGGGGGTGAGCGGGGGAGGTGTGGGGAGAGGAGGGGAATCCATGAGGAGTGTATAGTGGTGGGGGGGATGCTTGTTTGGTAGTGAGGCCTGTGAGGGGGAGGCGGTTGTGGATAGTATCGAAGGGTTCGGTGAGGATTGCGGCGAGGAGGCGGATGGGAACAGAGAGTGGGGTGGTGGACCTCGTGAGTGTGGTGATGGATTTGCATGATTTGAGGATGAAGGAGGATGAGGTGGCTCTGAGGAGGACTTGTGACCACGTGGTGATGTTATTTTTCCAGAGGGGGGTGAGGCGGGGCAGGAGAATGGCGTGTGTTTTGCGGGGATAGAAATCGAAGTAGGCTTGCTTATATGTGTGAGGGTCGGTGAAGTGTGTGGCTTTGTCCCGGAGTGAGGCGAGGAGGGCGTTATCTTGAGTGGTGAAGTGGGCGCGGATTGTGGAGGCGATAGGGTTGGTGAGGGAGAGTGGAGGGATGTTGTGGAATAGGGTGCCCGCATCGCGCTGAGCTCTGACTAAGCACTTGAGTGTGGGTGGGGTGTAACAAGTGGACATGATGGATTCCGAGGGCCAGTGGGAATACGTGGTGGATAAGGTGCGGATGTGTGCGCGGGCCATGTGGCCTCTATAGCCTGAGTTGTTCATGATTTTATGTAGGTGGCAAACTGTGAGTTGTGCGGCGTGGGCTTTGAGGGAGGGGAGGCCGTATCCTAGGTCTGATGTAGGGCGGTGAAGGGCGGTGCGGGGAAGATTACGTACCGAGGAGACGGCGGAGCGGAGTGCGCGGCAGATTTGTCCTTCTAGAGTGTCGAGTTGGGAGTCGGTAAAGAGGCCGAGCTGGAGGGTGAAATGATTTCCGATGAGGAGTCCACGGATGACCCTGATTCTGCGGGATTGTGTTAGTGGGGAGGTGGAAAGGGTAGTGATGAGGGATGCAGTGGTACGTTTTTGTTCGTGTTAGTATTTGGTGAAGTTGAGGGAGGTGTTCAGTTCTACCCCTAGGACTCGGTATGTATTTTTGGGGCCAATGCAGGGAATGGGGGCCGGGGTGGAGTTTAGGGAGATGAACTGAGTTTGCAGGCGGGATGCGAGGAGGGTAGTGTTGGCGAGGGTGAGGGCGTTGCCTGTGCGCCAGAGGGCGCCGGTGATGCCGCATTTGCGGATGTTGACGGTCATGCCCGTGTAGGCGCTGAAGAGGGAGAGTTTTCTGAGCTGGATGGTCATGTTGGGGGTCGAGCCCGTGGCGAGGCTGAGGTCGTCAGCGAAGCCTTGTCCTGGGTATGTGGCTGTGAGTACTGTGGGGTCGACGTTAGTGGCGGGGGGGCCTGGGCGGTAGCCCCGGCTTCCCACCGTGAGCCAGCGAAGGAAGGGTTCAAGGAAGAGGGTGAATAGAAAGGGGGAGAGGGTGTCGCCTTGGAGGGTTCCGCGAA
>JAPMLY010003413.1:0-20927 GCA_026401115.1 Tetraselmis chui | reverse complement strand
CACGCTACCACCTACTCTACTCTACGCCACGACGACCTAGCCAACCACACAAGCGCACTCGCTTGTGTGGACAGGGTGCATACAGGTCCAAGCTGGAGTGGGGAAGGGGGGAGCATTGTGAGGGTGAATACTCATACACAGGGTGCACGACAGCTTCAGCCGTAACGTAGAGCAGCGGACATATACACCTGCCTGTTCTTGCCTCGGCTGTCACTGTGCCCCACACTGGGTGGAGGATACGAAAAAGGTGCATTGAGACACCCCGGGGCAACAGGCCGACGGGTCGGCGGGCATCAGGCCGTCTCTTTGTATACCGTCGTTAGGCACAGTTACCGCTAGTGGATTTTTTCCACTGTCCGGTTGGGTACTCGACCCTTTTACGATGGCGCCAAAATCAAAGCCGGCACCTACCGCATCGGCCGCCGACTCGGGTGTCGACTCCGGCACGTGCGACACTCCGTTGCCCGACTCAGCCGGCGACAGCATTCGACTGGTGATGGAACAGCTACAGCTGCTCCACGCCAGAATGGACGACCAGGACCGGACGCAGTCGGAGCTTCTCCGTCGGGACGCACTGCGCGATCACCCGGTGCCTATCGACACGGCGCCGTTCCAACCTGTGCCCAACCAGTACCGGCCTGCTAGCGACCCCGTGCCTACTCCGGTACACGAGTACCCACTCCACAGCAGCGCCAGCCGCAGGCCCACGATCGACCCGGAGTTCGTTGCGATGACAGCAGACTGGGCCACCAACTTCGACGGTGACTCTTTTTCCCGGTCTTTTCGCATGGACGCTCCGCTTATGCCGAGGACGGGTGAATTCAAGACCTGGAAGCGCGACTTCCTGTCGTTCCTTTCGATTAAGGGGGCTGCACTGATCCCTCAACTTGCTCTTTCCTCCTCTGGCGTGCCTCTGAATCCAGTCGCTCAGCGGTTCGCGCACGCGATGCTCGTTCAGTGCTGCCGCCAGAACAAGCCAGCTGCACAGGCCATCGCGGGGGTCCCCGCTGGACGACTCGACTGCGGGACAGCCGCATGGGAAGTGTTGTGCGAGAGACTGGACGCGCAGTCCATTTCACGCACGCTGTCGCTCCTGGACCGCATGATGGTTCGTCAGGCCTCTGGTCAATCAGTCTCGGCATACGTCCACGCTGTGAAGCAGTGCTTCGATGAGCTGAACGAGTGCCTGCAGCTGAAAGATGGCTCTGCAGCCATTCACCCCCACGTCCTCGCCCTGGTCATGATTCGCGGTCTGTCGAACGTTGGGCAGTATGGCCAAGCCAAACAGTGTGTGATTAATGCCTTTGACACCGACTTCATCCTGTCAGCCGACAAAGTGATGGGGAGCATTATCCACCAGGCTCAAAATCTTGATGCAGATGTCTCCAACAAGGGGGACACTGCTGATTCCGGGCCTGCGGTCAATGCCTTCCTTGCGGATCGCAAACGGCAGGGTGGCCGTGGCGGTGGGGGATGGACCGCGGACAAAAAGAAGTCCAAGTTCGCAATGAAGTGCGGGGCCTGCGGAGACCCAAACCATGTCTGGTCGACCTGCAAAGCGCCGGATGCTGATGTCCTCCGCTGGACACTGGCCAAGCGCAAACAGATTGCCGAGAGATACGTGAAGCATTGAGGACGCGCAGTCACGCAGTGTGCGCCACGGGCGTTCTGCTTTCCCAAGCATGTGATGTGCATAGGGCGCCGAGAATTGAGTGCTGAAACCCAATCTCGCGCACATGAGCTGCGTGTTCGCGGCCTCGAAAACCGAGTCTGAGTCGAATTTCAGAAACGGTGCAAATGCATGGAGGTGTGAGTGATAACGGGCATGAGTATGCCGCGCGTCCAGGAGGATGGTCTCCAGTTTCGCGCACGTCTCATCCTTAGACTTCAGAAACCGCACCCACATGAAGTTAGTGTGGTGGTCGATGACCAGCAGGCAATACCGCAGGCCGTAGGGGGAGGGTACACTGACAGGACCCCACAGATCACACGACATGTGTTGAAGCGGGGCGGCTGGCTTCTGAGATGCTGTGCGATTTTTTGGCGCAGACGTGGCTTTGTTCAGATTGCAAGACTCACAGGCGAGATCTTTTACAGAACTAGGCATAACCGGTACAGACACCGTGTTATGAGAATGCTGAGCCTGCAGGCTCTGCATGTTCAGGTGCCCCATTCTACTGTGCCACAAAGCAGCGTCGCACTCAGCAGCAAGTGCGACAGAGTTCTGGCTACGACTGTCTACGGTGGGCGAGGACATCCCCGCACAGGCATGCGACCTCGGGAGGAGGTACAGTCCGTTCCCCGACGGGATTAGCATCCCCATTCCTGTGGTCACACGCACAGTGCCAGAGTCAGTGTCTGTAGGGAAAGAAAACGCACACCCTGAGTGTTGCTGCATCCAGCTGACACTCAGGAGACGACTGATACGTTGCGCTGATCGAGAGGACAAGTCAGGGGTGTACAGGGCATGAGCGAGCCGAAAGACTGTTCGACCGGAGGTCAGGCAAATGGGGATGCGGACTTTTCCACTGCCCTGGACCGTGACACCGACACCACCAACTGTGCTGCGGCGGGAGGATGGATGAAATTCCGAAAAATCCGACCGAAATGACGTCAAGTTAACGGAGCAGGCAGAGTCAACTACCCAGTACTCAGACAGGTCGGCAACACGAGATGCAGCAGACGTGAATGCAACTGAGGCAAAGGACGTACTGACCTCAGTGTCGTCATACTCGTCTTGCATGTCGTATTCCAGTGCGTCCTCAGCGGGAGCATGTCCCTCAGATGCTTCAGCAGCAGAAAGGTGGCTGAGGTGTGCAGTGGGGGGAGGCTGGTCCGCGTATCTCTCGGCAATCTGTTTGCGCTTGGCCAGTGTCCAGCGGAGGACATCAGCATCCGGCGCTTTGCAGGTCGACCAGACATGGTTTGGGTCTCCGCAGGCCCCGCACTTCATTGCGAACTTGGACTTCTTTTTGTCCGCGGTCCATCCCCCACCGCCACGGCCACCCTGCCGTTTGCGATCCGCAAGGAAGGCATTGACCGCAGGCCCGGAATCAGCAGTGTCCCCCTTGTTGGAGACATCTGCATCAAGATTTTGAGCCTGGTGGATAATGCTCCCCATCACTTTGTCGGCTGACAGGATGAAGTCGGTGTCAAAGGCATTAATCACACACTGTTTGGCTTGGCCATACTGCCCAACGTTCGACAGACCGCGAATCATGACCAGAGCGAGGACGTGGGGGTGAATGGCTGCAGAGCCATCTTTCAGCTGCAGGCACTCGTTCAGCTCATCGAAGCACTGCTTCACAGCGTGGACGTATGCCGAGACTGATTGACCAGAGGCCTGACGAACCATCATGCGGTCCAGGAGCGACAGCGTGCGTGAAATGGACTGCGCGTCCAGTCTCTCGCACAACACTTCCCATGCGGCTGTCCCGCAGTCGAGTCGTCCAGCGGGGACCCCCGCGATGGCCTGTGCAGCTGGCTTGTTCTGGCGGCAGCACTGAACGAGCATCGCGTGCGCGAACCGCTGAGCGACTGGATTCAGAGGCACGCCAGAGGAGGAAAGAGCAAGTTGAGGGATCAGTGCAGCCCCCTTAATCGAAAGGAACGACAGGAAGTCGCGCTTCCAGGTCTTGAATTCACCCGTCCTCGGCATAAGCGGAGCGTCCATGCGAAAAGACCGGGAAAAAGAGTCACCGTCGAAGTTGGTGGCCCAGTCTGCTGTCATCGCAACGAACTCCGGGTCGATCGTGGGCCTGCGGCTGGCGCTGATGTGGAGTGGGTACTCGTGTACCGGAGTAGGCACGGGGTCGCTAGCAGGCCGGTACTGGTTGGGCACAGGTTGGAACGGCGCCGTGTCGATAGGCACCGGGTGATCGCGCAGTGCGTCCCGACGGAGAAGCTCCGACTGCGTCCGGTCCTGGTCGTCCATTCTGGCGTGGAGCAGCTGTAGCTGTTCCATCACCAGTCGAATGCTGTCGCCGGCTGAGTCGGGCAACGGAGTGTCGCACGTGCCGGAGTCGACACCCGAGTCGGCGGCCGATGCGGTAGGTGCCGGCTTTGATTTTGGCGCCATCGTAAAAGGGTCGAGTACCCAACCGGACAGTGGAAAAAATCCACTAGCGGTAACTGTGCCTAACGACGGTATACAAAGAGACGGCCTGATGCCCGCCGACCCGTCGGCCTGTTGCCCCGGGGTGTCTCAATGCACCTTTTTCGTATCCTCCACCCAGTGTGGGGCACAGTGACAGCCGAGGCAAGAACAGGCAGGTGTATATGTCCGCTGCTCTACGTTACGGCTGAAGCTGTCGTGCACCCTGTGTATGAGTATTCACCCTCACAATGCTCCCCCCTTCCCCACTCCAGCTTGGACCTGTATGCACCCTGTCCACACAAGCGAGTGCGCTTGTGTGGTTGGCTAGGTCGTCGTGGCGTAGAGTAGAGTAGGTGGTAGCGGGGCTGTTCCGTAGAGTAGTGTTTGAGAAAGTGGAAATAAATATACAGAGTAAAGTATGATTATTCGAAAAAAAAAATGGCTTTGCCTTCGGGCGAGTGTCCAAGTTGCACGCCGAAAGGCACTGTCGTCTCGCGTAACCTTCAGGTGGAGGGCCCCATAACCTGTTGAACGTGGTATGCACGGTTCGATAAGGAAGATACTGTAACGTGATGGTTACAGGTACGCTACACGACCAGCCTTGGGTGGCGGCTGGTGTCGAGACAAGAGTGTGTGTCAGCTGTCGCTGTCAGCTGTCTTTACGCTAGTTTGTGATATCGCGCTCAGACACTCTAGGTGATGTCCTGTACATAAGGACTTCTATCAGAGCATACATTAGCTCTCTGTAACTAATCTGCATTAGGAATTACTTACAACAGTTCCTCGTCGTCTCGCACTCAACTCTTGCATTGGGAGCTCAGCATGGCAAACTTGATGCGGAGCTCCGCACTTCCGCTTTGCTTGGCACGCCTTCGGCTCAATCTGTCCATGACTACTATCCCTTCGCTCTAGAAGATCGGGGCCGGTTGGCGCCTATGGCGGCTGAGTTGGTTGATCGCCTTGTTATGTTGGTGGCAATTCGTCGCTGCCCTGGCATGGGTGCTGCTTAGTCTCGTTCTTTGCGCTCTCACACTTACGTCCATATGCAACATTTCGTTCGTCGAACTACTTTTGTTCCTTTTCGGCACATTTTAGGGGTTGTGCGGCGAGAATTCATGCAACGTTTTTATGTTGTTCTTCATGGTACTTTGGGTTCACATCTCCGCGACGCTTTGCAGGAGGGTAGTGTTGATGCTGTGGCGTGCCTTCCTGTTCCTCGGGCAAAAGCTTTTTTCCTCTTTTGTTCTTTTTCCTTGGTGGTCTCCGCTGCTTTTTTGTAAGAAATTTCTAATATTGTCAGACGATATGTCCCGCCTGACAACGCTATTGTAACTGCTTACAAGCAAAGAAGCTCGCCGCTCTACTTTTCGTCACTTTTATTGCGATGTGCGTCGGGAGTTCATGCAGCGTCTTTCGGTGGCTCCCCGTGGTACCTTAATTTGGTTCCAATCTCCTTGATGCCTTGCATGAAGGAGGGCACTTTTGATGTTGTTGCATACTCTCATGCCCCGCGTGTTTAGGGGGCCTGTTTGTTTTCCTCTACTAAAGTACTAATCCTCCATCTCCTTTCGTGATGTTGGCTGTTTTCACCGCTTTTTAGCAATTATAATCTAATTACAAAGACGGCTACGCGGAATCTGCAGAGTGAAAAGAGGGAGGGGGGGGATATTGTAATGATCGAGGGATGGATTGTCGCGCTGTGTATCTATTTGTAATGCCAAGATGCAAATTTCACCCTGCCTCTCAAATTCTTTAATATAAATGTGCATATGGCCCGCAAACCCCATTTGCTAAGCACTTGGTTTGTGTAACAATTCCAAATATCGCACGCATGCATGCATGGAAGGAAGAGCCCACGAAAGGAAAATCATTCAATTTATATGCATGCGCGCTTGTGAAATTCAATCAAATAATTGCACAAATTGAAATTGAAATTGTTTAAAACAATACCGAGTTAGCGCGGTTGCTGTCTATGGGCGGTCCCTTAATCAGCCATATAGGTATCTCATCATTGGGGCTCACGCCGTGAAACACTTGATCCAACCTATCCAAAACACATGTTCTAAATGGCAGTACATTACCGTCAAATTCATGAAGTTCGCATATTTTGCATTTGCCATCGCATTTTTGCCTGCGTGAAAATATGAAAATATATGTGTCACGAGTCTCCACGATGCACGGCGTGCTCTAGAAGCTGCGAGGGCGCTAATCAGCCAAGCTCGTCAACCGGCCCTCGTCGGGGCGGGCCTACGACATGACCTTTGCTCACGTGCGACTCCGGTCGTGCCGGGGCTAGGGGAGCGGGAAAGATAGGTGAAAAATCCCCTCGCTTAGGTCGTCGACGTACGGTCCCGTCTCGATCCACGCATGCCCTCGTCCGAGACAAAAGCTGCTCCTCGCGTCGTAGCGCGCCTCCTTGCCTAGTGTGGCGAGTACTGTCCTGTGACAATACGTTACTGGACTAGTACAAGTACTCGCTACGATATTTATACCGTACCTTCCACGGATGTAGTGTACTAGCAGTTACACTTGCCATTGTGAAGCTCGAGGACACTGTCCGCAGTATTGTACGTATATGTACCTCCCGGTATGTACAATACGCACAGTGAGTTCTCCCATGCGTCAAGACGCTAGGCACGAAGCCAATTGGTTACACAACCTGGCCTACGAAAGACTACGGACGTCGACACGTCGACACCTGCCTGGGGAAGCGTGACGCGTGACGAGACCGAAGGCGAGCTTCGCTAGGCTATAGATAGTCTAGCACAATGACAGGATATTCCTCATTGTAACTTCTTTCCTTCAATCCCCGCATAGCGACAGCTCCACTGTAGTTTGCTTACAGAACTACCAGCACTTATCACTCATTGAACGCTTCCCATAGAGATTTTGACTAGCAACCAGCCACCGAGAGGCTGGTTGCGACACTAGACTTCCCTTCCCCTCGACCCCTCCGAGGGTTAGGAAGGAAAAGAAGTCCGCAGCTTCAAACGGTGTTTGAGGTGGCGCTCATGCCCTTTCGCCAGACTTGTCTCATGTCCCCGGCCCATCTCCGTCTGTTTTCTAGCACATGTTAGATCGCGTAGAGTCCGCCCGTCTCCACCCCTGGCGGTTTACGTTGTCAAGGGACCGCTATATAAGTAGTGTGTCGTCGCGATAACCATGAGCACATTGTCTACTTGCATGTCACTTCTGAAATGCAAGCACTTTTGTCACCATGATGCTTCAGTTTGCATGTCGATATCGTGGTACCGACTAGAAGAGTGGTTGGGCGAACATGCGGATCGAGTCGCCGCTCCGCAAAGATGTTGGGTACGGAAATAGCTACTTGAAAACCCCCCGTACCGGGGTTTTCCGGCGGCGTTTAATCATGTTGACCTCCGCCGCTAGATCGTGTCGCTCCTCCGGCTGCGACCCTTCGGCATGCGTAGCTTCTCGTCTCGCCCCCTAGATATACTCGAGATTTACATGGCTGGTCGTATGGGAGCGAACGCCCTTCCCTTGCGGTGCTTCCCGGTTGTCCACCGCCAACTCCCCCTCCCCCCCCCCCCCCCCCCCCCCCCCCCCGCCAACTCAGATCCGCCTGCACCCTCCTCACCGCAAAAAATCTCTTCATATACATATCCCGCCCGCAGGAAGGAAATTTTCGAGGATGAGTATCAAACCTTGAAATGAGATATCGGACTAGCCGAGCGGGAGATCTTGATGTTGGTGTACAAGTAATACTTTTAAAAGCCCTCCGTACATGGGCTTTCCGAAAGCTGTTGATCGCGCGGATCGCAGCCGCCGGAGTCACCCCGCCTAGTCCCAAACCGTACCAGGCATGGCACGGCTATAGGATTACCATGGCCCACCACGAGGAGGTGGGGGTGAGTGCCAACGGGCCTGCGGGCGCACCCCCCTCCGGGGCCGCGCCCGTTGCGCCGCCGGCGGGCGTCAATAATTACAACACTTACTGCGGGTTTGAATAGCGACAATAGAATATCATAAGATACTTGCAATTCTATATGCCAACAATAATGCACCGTGTGACAATAATGTATGGTGAGTAACGGCTCCCAAGCTGCTAAGACGTAACGGAGGATGGAGACATATCGGCCATTATTGGCGAGCTATCGAATAGATTCCCCACGCACGGGGGTGGGCGAGCACACTTGCAATTGACTCGTGCCGGATGTGAACATAGTCGCCGCGGCGGATGGGCACAATTAGAAGTGGGTAGAAGCGCACTAAAATCCCTCCACGATGATCGACAATCCAAGCATAACTTAACATTATTCTCGTTATGTATATACAACATGCGTCACCGGCTTAGTACTAGGTGTTCATGAACAAGGCATACCGATCGACGCTATGAGGTTGTTGTCTTGCCCATCTTGCATGTCATCAAAGGTGGCAACACCACTGGCCAACTAGCTCCTTAATGAATGAAGTCAGTTTGTGTTCCCAGACGGAACGCGCTAAATTCTTAGGTCGTGTCGGTACTTAATTATATTGTCATTTTGTCACGTATAATATAATATGTCCGACGTGTCATGTTTTGCATCGATCGGCACTGACGACGTGCAAGTCAAGCGGCACATGTTTTTTTTTATGCGGTGCAATGATAAAGACATATTTCACCAATGGCGTCATATGAATAGGGAAGTTAGGTTCTTAATCCTTATCAGAATATACAGCCGCCAGCGGCCTCCAAGCTCGACAAACGACCCTCCTTTCTGCCATCATTAAATGACCGAATAACACAAGATTATTCCCACTTTTTTAATATCGACGCCGAGGGCTCGAGATAAGTGGGACAACGCTCGAAATAAGTCGTTGTCGAGATACGTGGAGCTGCTTCTCACGCCCTTAGTACAACCCGGGAACTCCTCAAACACGAGGCGAATTGCAAGTCGTTCCCAATGCAAGACCTACTAAGTTCTACTTCCAAGCATGCATGTCCCACCCATTGGGAAAGCAGATGCCAAGGAATTCACTGTCCTCAACCCAGACTCACGTAGCACAACTGAACATTGTCAACCTTTCATAAATTTCAGCGAACATTGTCCACCGCTCGCCGTCGCACATTCGAACAGTCCCCTTTCGTAATGCTGATATCTTTTGTCTTTGCCAGAACAGAATACCAACAGGTACCCCTTTTGCCCCCTACTCCCGAAAGAAGAGACTAAGGCGTACACACCGCTATCATACAATGCTATGTTACGGTATTATTCGCATCGGTGCTTCCGGCAAGCATCATCCAGCATGTTCGAATATCGTATGCATAAACGAGACGGCGTTTGCATGTGTGTGTGCTTCATGTCTGCATCTTTTCTACCCGCATAAAGCGATTCGCCTTCGGAAAATAAGCACGTCAGCGGCACCCATAAAGAATCCATATAGCACCGTGGAACGACTTTGGCGGGTTGGGTACAACAATGCCTGTCACATTCCAGAGGCAGCCCGAGCCGCCGCTTGTTATGAACCCCGCGCATGCGTATGTCGGCCGCAAGCAAGCAGGCCTGCCTCGACAACACTTCTGATCAGAATTGCGACAGTTGCCAAATGAATCTAACCGTCGCGCATGTGTGGCGAGTAACGAGCTGCGGAGTTGTGATAATATTCCTTTCTTGCATAGTTACGTTTCGTATGGGTGAGCCTCGTCCGTTCCCCTTTACACCGAGATTTTGGTGACCTTAAATTTGCTAAGGCTCTGACGGTGGCCGGCCATGCGCCGGTAGTGCTTCTTCGGCTTCATCTTGTACACCAGAATCTTGGGCCCCTTCAGCTCCTCCATCACCTCCGCCTCTACGGTCACGTTCTCAAGGTAAGGCTGACCCACCATAAAATCGCCCTCGTTCCTCGCCGCCAGCACGCGCCCCAGCTGGATCTTCGACCCAGGAGCGGCCTGACCCGACGCGCAAAGCAGCCACCGCCAGAGTTAGTCCGGCGAGAGCCAATACAGGTGCCTTTAAACCCCCACTCGCGACGCTCATTAAAACACGGAATTGCAACGACCGCTTCCTAGCGAATCTCAAGTGCGGCGCGTTTGGGAAAGGTGCACACCTCCAGCCGGTTGCAAGAGTACCAACGCCCCTCCTCCACAATGATTTGCTGCCCAGCAACCTCAACGATGGCGTACTTGGTGGAGGTGGACACGTAAGAGGGGGAGTCCGCACTCGCGGTCGCCGCTGCACAAAAAACGCACCAATCAGCTTTGCATAAGCGCACTGCCACGTCAACAGCCGCAGCCCAATCGACCCTAGCGCCGCTCAGAGCAGTTAACTGACGTCGAGTCACGCCACCTGAACATGCGCTAGCGTGCCTGAGGCTTAACCCGCCAAATGCGATGCTGACGTTTTTAGAAATCGAAACTTCGGCTAATACCAAGCATACTTCCCCGAAAAGTGCCCGAGAGAGATACTGAAAGCTGTGTGCTGGACAGCCACTGGACAGTGATGCAGATTGGCGGCTCCTTAAGAAGACCAGCAGCTCCCGAAAATACACTAATAACCGCTACAATATTTGGGAGCGTATATGCACGGCTTACCGTAGGCGATTCCCGGGCGGGCGGCGCGGACACTCTGAGAGCGCTGGGTGGCCGGGGCAGCGAAGCGTAGCGCGGGGGCGGTGACGGGGGCCGCCAGGCTGGCGGGGGCGCCGCCGCGGGAAACGGGGCGGCCGGTGGACAGGCTAGCGCGGAGGGACATAGTGGCGGCAGCCATTGTATTCACAAATGTCCAAACTCTGTGTCAGACTGGGAACTGGGAGGACAACGTTACTTCCTCAGTACAAAGCTAAGGGTGGGAGAACGGTGGTGATGCTCGGCGGGCCGGGCTGGAGCAGCGGTGCGAGGCGATGCCGGCCGTGATGCGGCGGCTGCGCAGAGGCAGACAGACAGACGATAACGTTGCGACGAAGTCCGATTGGCCTTGCTAGTACTTCACGATGCTATTGATTTTGTACGTGCTATATAGGGCGTCGCCTTTGTACTGCGATACCGCTCTGAGCACAGGTCGCCACGTCGACCCGAATCATCCGATTAGTAGTAGTAGTAAGTACATGACAAACTGAAGGTACAGGTAGAGGTAGCTTCTGAAAATGTGAATAATAGTCTTAGGTTTTTTCCTCTTTTCTTCTTTTTGCTTAGTGGAGCAGCGGTTACAAGAAGAACAAGATGAGCACGGACAGGGAAAGAGACCGGGAATATGACAGGGAAAGAGACCGGACTAGCATCCCGTTGCCTATGTGCTTATGTACAAGGTAGCTATTTATTATCCTAGTACTTAGCGATATGTTATTAGCGGTTCTATTTCCCCGTTAGTGGCGGTCGGCCGCCCCTGCCGGTGCCTTCGCGGGCTGCCATCTCTATCCTTCTCACTTCTCTAGCCACCACACCCGGCCCCCTTGTGGGGCCGGCACGACCTACGTGTAGCTATCCGTTCCCGATTCCGACAAGTAATGGGCCCTCCATCAAGTTAGACTGGAGAAGAGCGCGTGTAAAGCGCTCGGCGCCACCCTTGTCCTACCTACTCCCACGTAAGAAAGAGACGGTGTGAGAGTAGGTTTGGCGGTAGAGGAGGTCGCGAGCTGTCGCGTGACTTTGTAGTCATGTCATATTTGCGCCGGTGGGGCGCTAAGGCTTGGTAGAGTTATCACCTACAATTTGATTTGCTCGTTGGTGTCACGTTTGACGCAATGCGGATATTCTCAAGTTGTGTCTGAACTGTCGGGTGTTTGACAGTGTCTTCAAGTATGCGCTATATTGTCGTGAGCTTGACGTTGTTGGTATGCACGACTTTGGCCTTGACGAGCTTGAGAACGACGAAAATGTCAAGATAATGTCCATTCGCCGCTTCGGAGATTGACATGTGAGGAATTTAGAGAAAGAGTGAGCGAATTATGGGACGCATAGATGACGGGTATGGCATGCGAAGTCGGCGTATTCATGTAGAGCCGGATTTTTTCTAATTTTTTTTTTTTTTGGGGGGGGGGGGGGGAGGGGGGCGTCGGCGACTATTGCCCATGTGCGATGGGCGGTAGGTGGGGGGTCTTCATCGGATTGGTCGGTGGGATTCTCATGTTGGACGTCCTCAATACTCGGGAGGGGGATGGTCGCCCGTCTTACCAAAGCAATATATCTCGGTAGGTCGGGTAGATTCATGTTCGTCGGTAACCATCCCTGATCGGTGGCTAGAGGGAGAGCGAGACCTATTAGCGAGGGAGTTCAAGAGGCAGATTGAAGGATTGGGTGGGCACATCGAGTGAGCAAGAGACCTAAGGTGTTGGTGGACGGGGTTGGAGTAGGTCGAAGCCTTTGACGCGTAGCGATGTAGGTCGTAAACATGAGGGTGATACTACGAGTAGGGCGGTGAGTGACGATCGGTAAGGTCGTGTAGTGTACGCCGAGGGGGGCGGGTGGGCATCGCTGCTAGATTTTCGGCGGCGTGCACAACTTGCCTAGTAGTGCTCAAACGGGGACTCGCTTGTGGCAGCGGAGAGCTCTCGGCTCGGGCTTCAACAATGTCGAAATACTTTTGAGTTTGATGAGTGTTTTTGGTATCGTTGAAGGTGTGCGTGGGTGTGTTGCTGGTAGGAATACGATGAGCTAAGTGTTGGCATGGGGACTACCCGGAAAGTATCGAGGATCGGTCTATCACGTGGCTAGCCGGGGTCGAGAAGGCACAGCCCTAGGGAGGAGGGCGGATAGCGTCGTTTGCGTGTAGGAGAGATAGAGTCGCTGGCGGGGTCGACATGGGTCGTCCATGTGGCGGTAGTCGTTTGGGGAGGGTGGGCCATCGTGGTGGTGGTGGCTACGGTGACAACCCTCATAAAGAGACATGTATGTGTAGAAATCTGCGGGAAATAACTAGAGTTTCCGTGAATTGTAATACTTTCCCTTGAAATTAGAATTTACTTTTTTTGATTTACTGCCATTCTTATTTAGTACCGGGGTACATATATACTGATTTCCAAAACCCTCCTTACATGGCTTCCCGACAATTGTTGATCACGCGGATCGCAAATGCCGGTGCCTCATTTAGCCCCGTACCGTGCTAGGCTTGGCACGGTTACATGGCTACCATCGCCCACCGCGTGGACGTAGAGGTAGGTGCCGACGGGCCTGCGAGCGCACCCCCCTCCGGGGCCGTCGCCGTAGCTCCGCCGGCGTGAGGCGCCGTACTTTTCCTAGTTTTCGCTACCGGCTCGAAAGAAAGGAACACTGTATATGCATTTGTCTTCCATCAATAAGTGGATCGAAATAGACGGATAAAGTCCAATAAAAATGAAAATTGATTTGCAACAATACTAGCAAAATGGACATGTTGGTGTCTAACGGCCATCAGTTGCTCAACCATTTAGGACACTTAAGAGCAAAGATTGGGCCGGGTACTCTTCGACCATGTACACCTATTGACACACCTATATGCAATGTGTGCCGACGTTCCTCGGAGGTTGAAAATAGTACATAGCCGCAGTAATTGCCACAGTCCCCCCCGCCTAAGCACTAACAAAAAAATGTAATCACGAAAAACAGATCTACAAAAACTAGTTGACAAGAAATGCGAAATGAAAGATGCTGCTCGACCTTCACGATGCACGGCCCGCCCCCACCAAACCGGGGTGCCGACCGGCCTAGGCCGATCGGCTTTCGAGAGGGGCGACGGGTCTAGCTCCCGCGTGACTTCGGTCTTGCCGGACAACCGGACATAGGAGGGGAAAGGCTAGCGAAGAAAACCTCCTCACGTTGTCGCATGTCGATCCCGCCGTCGCATCACGTAAGCCCCGTCCTAAGGATGTTGCCGCTCCTCTTGTCGTGACTTTCCTCCTTGTCGAGATCCCCCGTCACCTCGAGGGCAGGTGGACGGGGCCGAGACAACCAGAAAGTTAGCGCTCCTGCCGCCGCGCTAAAATGTTTTCCCGGCCATTTCCCCGGCTTTTTCCTATCATGTACTCTTAGCGCTAGCATCTCGTTGCCTCTAGTGCTTACGTACAAGGTAGCTATTTGTCATCCTAGTACTTAGTGCTATGTTATTAGCGGTTCTATTTCCCCACTAGTGGCGGTCGGCCGGCCCTGCCGGTGCCTTCGCCGGCCGCCGTCTCTCTCCTTCCCACTTCTCTAGTCACCACAACTGGCCCCCTTGTGGGGCCGGCACGACCTACGTGCAACTATCCGTTTCCGATTCCGACAAATTATGGGCCCTCCACCAAGTTCCACTAGAGAAGAGCGTGTGTAAAGCGCTCGGCGCCACGCTAGTCCTACCTACTCACATGTAAAAAAAGTAGACCGTGTGTAAAGCGGTCGGCGCCACGCTAGTAATTCATCGTCCAACCGACACCACGCTTCGCCTTCGAGCTGGTTGTCCACGATTGTCCTACCATCTCCCACGTGAAAAGGAAAAGAGGGTGTGTAAAGCGCCCGGCGCCACGCTCGCCCAACCCAGCTTTCAGTCGTCTCACCTAGCCTTTAGCCTACCGATGCTCTCGATCGGATTTGGTGGTTTAAAACCGGCCCGCGAAAATTCGGCCCGTGCGTACTTTAATTAGTACTGTTATTGTTTTTTCCCGAGGCAACGCCGCAACGCTCACCTAACTTAGCGAGGAGCTAACCTTTCCCACGGCGAAAGGGGGGAGTCAACACGAGCAGCGCCCGTCTATGCTTTTGCGCGCCTACACGCTCCTAACCGCCTTGTTGGCTTTGCTTCTTCCTCGCCGGTCGCTCTCATGCGTCGGCTAATTCGCTCGTGGACAGTTTTTCCCGCTACATGTCAGAATAGTACATTACGCAATACATTTAGAACCGCTTCACATCGGCAACTCGCCGGTAGCGGCACGTTCATGTGAGCGCATGTCGCTACACCTACTCGGCTTGAGACACACGTTACAATCACTACACCTTCGTCTACGATGGCACCTTCCTCGACGCAAGCTAGGACGACGTCAAGACCTCGGCTACCTTGAGGGGGGTGTTAGCACTAGCATCCCGTTGCCCAGTGCTTATGTACAAGGTAGCTATTTGCCATTCTAGCAGCACTCAGTGGTATGCCATACGCGGTACTCTATTCCCTACTAGTGGCGGTCGGCCGCCCCTGCCGCTGCCTTCGCCGGCCGCCATCTCTCTCTTCTCTTTTGTCACCACACCCGGCCCCCTTGTGGGGCCGGCATGACCTCCGTGTATCTATCCGTTCCCGATTCCAAGAGGTACCCCCGGACCGGTCCGGAAACCAGCCAGCGACCGAACCCTCCGTCCACCATTCTTGCGAGGACCCTCTTGTCGAGTGCGAGCCTTCACGCTTACCTCTGGGCCCTCCCAACCATGCCATACAGGGAACTTACAAGTCAGGGCTAGACCGTTAACCACCTAATCCAACCTCTCCAAGGGTGTTCGGGGGTTTTACTCCCCCCCGGGGAGGGTGCAATTAGAGGCGAAGGTTGTGTGCATTCAGGGTCGTGCGAGGGGGCAATGTGCGGATGCGCGGCGGGAGGTCGTGCGGGACTTGATGCGGTATATGCGTAGGAGGTGATGCAGCCATTGGACAGTATGCGTATGGAGTTGTGCAAGAATGCGAGATGTGTCGAGATGTGCTTTGGAGACGAGTTTATCTGGAGGGTCGGTGCGGGCGGTGAGAAGGGAGGTGAGACTCGTGATGGTGGAGGAGTGCGGTGTACCTGTGCGGCTCATGACTATGGGGAGGATGTCGACCACTGTGCCTGGCCAGTGGTTTCTGATGGCGTTCGCAAGGGGTGTGTATTTGTCACGTATGAGGTCGGCTGTGTGGGAGAGGTTGTTGTCTGTGCAGTACTTCCATTCCCCTATCTGAATCTTTTTTATGGACGCGTAGCGACGGCGACCGTTGGAGTGACCAACGAATCGGGGTTCGAGGATGCGGATGAAGTCAGGTTTGTGTGCAGGGGGACGAAGCAGGGGGGGGAGAATCTCAGGGGGGAGGACGGCGGGGCATGAGGTGAGGGAGTCAGGCGAGAGACCTTCGTCAGCAGCAACAAGTCGGGTGGGCATGTGGGTGGGGTGAGGTGGGTGGCAGTCAAGTGGAGTGAGGGCAGGGGTGGGGGAAGCAAACGATTTTATGGGTTTGTTACCGAAGTCTGCGGTGATGGTTTCCCAGCGTCCTCCGTTGTGGCGTTCCAGTAGGGAGAGTAGGAGTTGCAGAGCGCTGTTGTGTCGGTCCTGTCTTAGACCAGACATAGAGGGGCAGTTACCGGCCATGTGGCCGTTGCTGGTGAATTGACCACATAGGGGGCAGCGCAGGGTGGGGTTGTGAGTAAGTAGGCGGGTGTTGTGGACGCCCCACATGAATTCTTGTTTGTGTGTGAACTGGATGTTTGTGAGGGTTGAGTGTTTTTTGTGGTAAGAAAAATCGGCGCCGTCCTTCGCAGCGCGGGCGAGGAGGGCTCCGTGTTTGGTTGTTTGCGAGAGAGGAGTGTGTGTGTGTTTTGTGCTGTAGGTGTGTGCGTCGGATTTGAGGTTGGTGTATCTGTAGGGTATGGGGTCCCCTAGGGTTTGTGGAAGGAGGGTGTATGGCCATGTCCAGTGGCCTATTGTGACTTCAGAACCTGTGGTGTATAAGGTGTCGGGTGGGTGACCATCCGCGACTTGGTTTGCGAGTGTGTCTGCGAGGTCGTTGCCTAGGGAATGGTTGTGGGCTTTGATTTTGCCGAGGTGTGTACGGATGCCTGCTTCGCAGCGGGTTTTAAGGGTGTGTGTGATAGATGAGAGGGTGTCGCGATGAATGTTGTGGCGGTAAGCGGAAGGGCAGTTTAAGTAGCCTTGTATGAGGCGGAGGGAGCACGCACTGTCTGTGAGGAGGTGGGTGCGGCCAAATTGGAGGCCTACATCTATGCCAGCTAATTCAGCCCGATTTATTGTATGGGAGGGAGGGGTAGAGGTCACCAGGATTTTGACTTTGGTGTCCGAGGCGGGGTGGGTAGCTGCTGCTCCGAGGGGGGTCGAGCTGCCTTTTTTCGAGCCGTCTGTGTATACAAAGTCCTGCCAGTTCCAAGCAAGGGTGCCTCTGGTGGGGGGGTACGTTAGATGTACGCGGTCTGGGAGGGGGTATGTGAGGGGGTGAGTTGGGTTTGGGGGGCGGTGGTATATACCTGCTGAGTGGGGTGAGTAGGTGACAATGAGGTGTGGAGGAGGGGGGGTGATGATGGGGTTGGGGAGGTGAGTGTCGTAGATAGATTCGAGAGTGTTGTGAAGTGCGGTCATGGCTGTGGGTGATGGGAGGGTGGAGAGTGCGAGGGGGTTGGCGACGAGGTATATGTCGACCATCCATCGTGTGCCGAATGGGGTGGGGGTGGGGTTGCCAGTGTGTTGGTCGGGGGGTAGGAATGTGTTTGCGTCATTGGGGAGGGTGTAAAGGTGGTGGGTGTATGGGGAGTTGATGTATTTGGAGTGGCGATAGGGTGTGTGTTCCCATCGGGGGAGGATGAGGATGGTTGCGCTGGGTGTGTGAGGGGCTGTGAGGTGTGCGCTGGTGATTGCGTGTTCCATGGCTCGTCTCATGCATTCGTGGTCGTATTCGGGGTTGGCTATGCTGGTGCCTTGCCAGGTGTGCGGGGCATTGCTACCGCTGGATGAGAAGACTATATCTTCGGGATAGAGGGAGTGGTATGTGTGGGAGTGAAGGGATTTATTGAGGGGGTCGGAGTAGAGTTCTGTCTGGATGCGGAATGTGTGACGGAGGGCTGTGAGGAGGTCTTCTCTAGTGGCCCATCTATTTCGGGTGGTGGTGGCGGGTGTGGGTGAGTGGATTTCTGAGCGGGAACCTAGACGGGTGAGGAGGTGATAGACCTCCTCTTCGAACGTATGCTGCGAGAGGTCGGGGCGAAAGAGTTGGTAGAGGTGGCGGACGCGGGGGCCGTTAAGGGTGGTGACCGCGCGGCCGTCGGGAGTGCAGAGTATGGTGGTGTCGTGGAGTGATGGGTGTGCGTGGATAGCGAATTTACCGGTAGGGAGCATGTCGAGGTCGGGGTTGATGGGGTCATGGTTGAATGTGATAAGTGGGTGTGACCACGGAGGGGGTCCGGGTTTTGGCAAAATGGGTGCGGTGGAGGGGACATAGCCGGAGTTAAATGCGGTAAGGGCGGTGGGGCCGGAGGGGGTCTCACTGATGGTGTCGTGGAGTTGTAGGCACGGGGCCCACTGCACTTCGTGGAGGCGGGTAAGGTCGTGTCGTTGGCCGCGAGCGCACCACTCGCACTGCCATGTGGTGGGTCCTTGAGCTGGGCGACATTGGGAGTGTATGGCAAGTGCGGGCATGTGCAGCAGGTGGAGGAGGGTTCTGTGTGCAGGGGGTCATGACAGATGGAGCATGTGGTGGGGGAGGGGGAGGGGAGGCATACCGATGTGGGAGTGGAGGAGATGAGGCGGAAGCCGTCGTCGAGTTGTAGCTGAATGTCCCATTCCGTGAGGTGTTCCGGGGCCCATTCGACCATGTACTGCGTTTGGCCGTATTCGGTGTCTTTGTGTTTGGAGATGATGCGTGTTACGTCGCAGGGGGGGTAGTGGTGGTCGGAGGGGGTGAGGTATTCTGTGTCTAAGTGTGTGGTGGGTGCGGTGGGGGTGGAGTGAGTGGTGTGGGAGGTGCAGATGCCGGATTGGAGGGTGGGGGGTGAACGGGGGAGGTGAGGGGAGAGGAGGGGGATCCACGAGGGATGTATAGTGGTGGGGGGGGATGCTTGGTTGGTATTGAGGCTTGTGATGGGGAGGCGGTTGTGTATAGTATCGAGGGGTTCGGTGAGGATTGCTGCGAGGAGGCGGATGGGAACTGAGAGGGGGGTGGTGGACCCCGTGAGTGTGGTGATGGATTTGCATGATTTGAGGATGAATGAGGATGAGGTGGCTCTGAGGAGGACTTGTGGCCATGTGGTAATGTTGTTTTTCCAGAGGGGGGTGAGGCGGGGTAGGAGGGAGGCGTGTGTTTTGCGGGGGGAGAAATCGCAGTAGGCTTGTTTGTATGTGTGAGGGTCGGTGATGTGTGTGGCTTTGTCCCGGAGTGAGGTGAGGAGGGCGTTGTCTTGAGTGGTGAAGTGGGCGCGGATTGTGGAGGCGATAGGGTTGGTGAGGGAGAGTGGGGGAATGTTGTGGAATAGGGTGCCCGCGTCGCGTTGAGCTCGGACTAAGCATTTTAGTGTGGGTGGAGTGTAACAGGTTGACATGATGGATTCTGAGGGCCAGTGGGAATACGTTGTGGATAGGGTGCGTATGTGTGCGCGGGCCATGTGGCCTCTATAGCCTGAGGCATTCATGATTTTATGTAAGTGGCATACTGTGAGTTGTGCGGCGTGGGCTTTGAGGGAGGGGAGGCCGTATCCTAGGTCTGATGTGGGGCGGTGAAGGGCGGTGCGGGGGAGGTTACGTACCGAGGAGACGGCGGAGCGGAGAGCGCGGCAGATTTGTCCTTCGAGAGTGTCGAGTTGGGAGTCCGTGAAGAGGCCGAGCTGGAGGGTAAAATGTTTTCCGATGAGGAGGCCACGGATGACTCTGATTCTGCGGGATTGAGTTAGTGGGGAGGTGGAAAGGGCGGTGATGAGGGATGCAGTGGTACGTTTGAGTTCGTGCCAATGTCTGGTGAAGGTGAGGGAGGTGTTTAGTTCTACCCCTAGGACGCGGTATGTGTCCCTGGGGCCAATGGAGGGGATGGGGGCCGGGGTGGAGTTTAGGGAGATGAACTGTGTTTGCAGGCGGGATGCGAGGAGGGTAGTGTTGGCGCGGGTGAGGGCGTTGCCTGTACGCCAGAGGGCGCCGGTGATGCAGCATTTGCGGATGTTGACCGTCATACCGGTGTAGGCGCTGAAGAGGGAGAGTTTTCTGAGCTGGATGGTCATGTTGGGGGTCGAGCCCGTAGCGAGGCTGAGGTCGTCGGCGAAGCCATGTCCTGGGTATGTGGCTGTGGGTTCTGTGGGGTCAACGTTAGTGGTGGGGGGGCCTGGGCGGTAGCCCCGGCTTCCCACCGTGAGCCAGCGAAGGAACGGTTCAAGGAAGAGGGTGAATAGGAAGGGGGAGAGGGTGTCGCCCTGGAGGGTTCCGCGATTGATGTCGATGGAAGGGGTGGGGCCGTGAGGGGTGATATAATGATGTGGTTGAGACCCCGTATAGTTGTTCGCATGTATCGACAAAGGTGGGAGGCATACCGAGTTGACGCATGTGTTTGAACATGATGCGGTGGTCCGCGGCGTTGAAGGCGCCTTTGAAGTCCGCGTACATGACGTAGATGTCTTTGCTGTGGAGTTTCGCGTCCTCCATCGTCATAATGAGGGAGGAGAGGGCGTCGTGGATACTGCGGTGTTGTCGGAATCCGTCTTGTTGGTCGCTGAGAATGCCATGGGTTTCGGCGTACTTCGAGCCTGCATCTTTGATTAGTGCTGTCCATAGTTTAAGGAGGTTGTTCATGAGGGCGATAGGGCGGTAGTTATCGAGGAGGGAGGGGTCGCCTTTTTTATGTAGGAGGCATGTTGTGCTGTGGCACCAATCAGGGGGAGTGTAGGATTTGTGTGCTAGGAGGGAGAAGAGAGAGTAGAGGGCGGAGCGGGTTGCCGGGGGTAGGAATTTGATTATTTCATTGGGGATACCGTCTGGGCCGGGGGCTTTGCCGGTGCCTAGGGAGTTGAGGGTTTTATCGAAAGTGTCGCGGGTAATCATGTCGGCAAGGGTAAGAGAGGGGTCTCCGCGGGGTTCGATGGTAAAGTTGTCGGGGTTGTTAGGGAGTTCCCATGGGGGGGTGGGTAGTTCGGGTGGGGTGGCGCATCCGAGTTCGCTAGCGAAGTGAGAGTGTACCGCGTCGATGACAGCGGAGGGGGAGGATGCGGTGGTTTTATCGGGTTTGGT
>JAPMLY010003412.1:0-24127 GCA_026401115.1 Tetraselmis chui | reverse complement strand
GCAACTCGAAAGTCGTTTTCTTTAATCAGAGAAAAAAAATATTTTACATGCCTAATTCTAGCCCCTGCACTAACCACCGCCCTGATCAGTTCTCGTCGATGCCCCCCTCCCCCTCATGCTACCCTCCTACCCCACAACTGCACTAGCCTATTCACAGCTACCCGTGCCGCCTGGCATGTCGCGCCGGCCCGGGCCATGTACGCTCCCCCTCGCACGGACTCCCCGCTTACCGACCGACACGATCCGTCCGCCGACGACTCCCACTCTCCTCCCCCGGTGCCAGCAGCAAACACCGGTGCCCCGCTCACCTCTTCCCCCCTACCTAACCCTCCAGTTGACGGTTGTCCTTCCGCTGCTCCCTTGCTCTGTCCAACGCTCGCTCGTGTCGCTTTGCCCCTCCGATTTCTAATTTTCTTTCCTTTCTCTATTTACATAATAGCCCGCCTAACCCGACTAACCCATCAGACACTCGCGCTTACCTGCGATTACCTCACTGTAGACCCTAGTGCAGTCGTTCTCCCTCCCACTTTTTCCACCCTCCATGCTCTGCCCAACTCGCATGTCGTTACAATAATGACAGCTCTCCCCATGCTAAGGCTAGCCCGCCCGCGCTGCTCTACCCGACAGCTTAACCGCTCACCCGCCCCCCCGCGTCTTTACCCGCCCCAGAAATATCGCCCCCCCCCTTACAGACACGGTCTTGCAGTCACGCATCCCTAACAGTCTCAGCGATACACGTATTCCCCCGCCCCTACATTCCTCACTCCCTCTAGGCATGCTCCGAGGCTTCTCTCGGAAGCCCCGAAGCACATTTGATACGATATCGACAGCCCCCTTTGTCACCGCAGTTCCCCACTATCGCCCTCCTTCTAATACCTACCACACCTTGCTTACAACTTTTCAATCCCCCCTCCCCTTCCCTCTCATACTCTCTCCGCCATCCCTACACCTCCCACCCCCTCTTAAGCTCCGAACGACCACCCGTTCCAAGGACCTTCTGCTCGCCGAAATGCGCAAGTCCTCGACGAACGGACCCTCCGGAGCCTCACACCCTCGCCCTCCACAAGCCTCGGCCGGCAAGGCCGCCTATCATCATTAGTCCCCCACAAGACGGGCCTCACGGCCCAGAGGTTAGACCCCACAACCAACCCCCCACCCCCCCCGCCCGATATCCGAAGTCACACTGTAAACACCACGCTACAATCAACTCTCCCGGCCCACTTTACCCCCCGCCCCTGCTGCATAGCTTTACATAACTACCTATTCGACCTCAACCTAGAATACGGCCTCCCTACACCCATCGGCTACCTCGATTCCTCTGCGGTCCTCTCCTTCCAATGGGGGCGATACCATGACCTCTCCAACCTCTACTGCATTGCTACAGTAATAACTAAACTCAACTCCACTCCCACCGCTTCCTATACAGTTATCACTAATAACGAAGTCGACAATCACCACCACAACTCCCAATACCCCAGCCACTGGACTAACCTCTCTAACCGAGGCTCCCCCCCCCCCCCCCGCCCGGGTACGCCTGACCACTCTCTCCTCGTCCTCACATGGCAAAACTCTCACTTCGGCCTCCTACACCTAACTCACTCCTCCGCTACCGGGATTGACTCTCTACACCACCCCCCTCCGTCCGACCTCCTCGCCCGCTCTCTCAATCTCCTCTCCGACTGGAACTCCTCCCCCCCCCTCCCGTCGGAGTCCTTTTGCTCACTCAACCCGCCTCGCCAAAACGACTCCGACGGAGCATGGTCGTGCGGAACCCACGCCCTCCTACACACCTACTTCATCACCACAGCCCCCCCGGACCAACCATACAATCCCCCCTCCTTCGACCCCCGGTCCTCGGTATACTCCCTCCACACTCTCCTATGGAACCAGACCTTCCGCTCCGCCTCCCTCCCACAGGGACGCCCCCCACCTTCTCGACGCCCTCCACCCCCCCACACCACCCCTCCCCCCCCCCCAACTCCCACCCCTCCCCACCCCCTCCCCCCCCTCCCCTCCTCCTCCTCCCCCCTCCCTTCCAACCACCACCCGTCGAACGCCCCCCCGACGACCCCCCCAGCCACCACCCCCTCCCTCCCCTCCCCCATCTTCCCACACCACACATCCCAACCACTACACCTCATCACCCTCAACACCCGCGGCCCCCACACCTCCATTATGGATGTTGAACACCTCTCCACCTCGCACCGTCCGGACGTCCTCATCCTCACCGAAACCAACCACGACACCCACAAATCCCGTTGGCGCATAGCCCTCCCCCAATACCACCTCAAAAGCTCCCGACCTTGCTACTCACCTGTGCCCCTACCCAACGCAGGCGTTCTCTTCGCGGTCCGTAGAGCCTCATTCCAATCTGCCACTGTCCTAACCCCGCCCCCCCACCTCATCCCCCATATCGCCGGACTAAAAATCGTTCCCCACTCAGGCACCCCTTACCTCCTTATAGGTACTTACATGCCCCAGCTCTCCACCCCCCTACTGACCCGCCTATATGCAGAAGTTGCAGCATGGGGCCTCCGCCTAGCTGACGACCACCCGCAACACCGCACCCTCTGGGGAGGGGACTTCCAATCGACCACCACCACAGGTACAAGTCACCCTGCCCTCACCTCCCTACTCAAATCCCACCTCCAACCCCTCCACAACCCCATCCCTACCTTCCCCCGCAGCGGAGGCTGCCTTGACCACTGGCTCACCATGCCCCCTTCACCTCTCACCCTCCCACCTTCCTCTTGCTCGATATTCCCCTCCCCCTCCCACTTTACTGACCACTCTGCAATCCACCCTCGTCATTCCCGCCCCTTTCTCCCTCATGGCACATCCCCCCCCTCCCCATAGCCCACCCCCACAACACATCACACGACGCGCAAACTCAACTTTCGACTTCCTCGCACACCCGACCACATAAAAGCGTACCAATCAAGCACCCCCGACCTCATCAACCAAACGGCCGCCCTCCACGCAGAAATTCTCAACACCTCACACACCTCGGCCTCCCCCGACACCCTCGACACCCTTGCCTCACAATTCACTACACTCCTCTCCCAACACATGGACCACGCAGCCACAGTTTGGCCCCTCCTCCCCGCCAAAAAACCCCGCCCACCCCAAGCGTCCCTTGACCCTACTTGGCTCACAAATAAAACACGCACTCACATACTCAAACTCCGTAAATGCAGCAAAAACAACGGCCCCCTCCCCTTCGCCCAAGCCCTCTTAAACACAACTGAATATCTCTCCCCTGACGCCATCAAACAACAATGTCAGGCACGCATACGCCAGCTCCTTCACGCCACCACCACGGATAAAATAAAGAAAATGAAAACTCGAGCCAATGCGGCCTACGACACCTGCCCCAAACTCTCCCACCGCCGATTGAAAATTAAAAGCGGCCTCCTACCCCCCGCCGGCGCCGCCTCCACCCTCCACCGCATTACTAGACCCGGTAAAAACTACCGCATCCTCTCCCTCCGCCGTCATTGACGCGGTACACTCTCACTTCGCCACCGAACTCGGCCGCGCCACCCCACACGACCTACCCACCCCCCCGTGGGAACTCCCGCACCGGCAAAGCCCCCGGCCCCGACGGTATCCCCAATGAAATAATCAAATTCCTACCACCGGCGACCCGCTCCGCCCTCTTCTCTCTCCTCTCCCTCCTCGCCCACAAATCCTACACCCCTCCTGATTGGTGCCACAGCACAACATGCCTCCTACATAAAAAAGGCGACCCCTCCCTCCTCGATAACTACCGCCCTATCGCCCTCATGAATAACCTCCTTAAACTATGGACAGCACTAATCAAAGATGCAGGCTCGAAATACGCCGAAACCCACGGCATTCTCAGCGACCAACAAGACGGATTCCGACAACACCGCAGCATCCACGACGCCCTCTCCTCCCTCATTATGACGATGGAGGACGCGAAACTCCACAACAAAGACATCTACGTCATGTACGCGGATTTCAAAGGTGCCTTCAACGCCGCGGACCACCGCATCATGTTCAAACACATGCGTCAACTCGGTATGCCCCCCACCTTTGTCGACACATGCGAACACCTCTACGGGGTCTCAACCACAGATTATATTACACCACATGGCCCCACCCCTTCTATCGACATTAATCGCGGAACCCTCCAGGGCGACACCCTCTCCCCCTTTCTATTCACCCTCTTCCTTGAACCCTTCCTTCGCTGGCTCACGGTGGGAAGCCGGGGCTACCGCCCAGGCCCCCCCGCCACTAACGTCGACCCCACAGAACCCACAGCCACATACCCAGGACACGGCTTCGCTGACGACCTCAGCCTCGCCACGGGCTCGACCCCCAACATGACCATCCAGCTCAGGAAACTCTCCCTCTTCAGCGCCTACACGGGCATGACCGTCAACATCCGCAAATGCTGCATCACCGGCGCCCTCTGGCGCACAGGCAACGCCCTCACCCTCGCCAACACTACCCTCCTCGCATCCCGCCTGCAAACTCAGTTCATCTCCCTAAACTCCACCCCGGCCCCCATCCCCTCCATTGGCCCCAAGGACACATACCGAGTCCTAGGGGTAGAACTGAACACCTCCCTCAACTTCACCAAACACTGGCACGAACTCAAACGTACCACTGCATCCCTCATCACCACCCTTTCCACCTCCCCACTAACACAATCCCGCAGAATCAGGGTCATCCGTGGACTCCTCATCGGAAAGCATTTCACCCTCCAGCTCGGCCTCTTCACCGACTCCCAACTCGACACTCTAGAAGGACAAATCTGCCGCGCACTCCGCTCCGCCGTCTCCTCGGTACGTAACCTTCCCCGCACCGCCCTTCACCGCCCTACCTCAGACCTAGGATACGGCCTCCCCTCCCTCAAAGCCCACGCCGCACAACTCACAGTTTGCCACCTACATAAAATCATGAACAACTCAGGCTATAGAGGCCACATGGCCCGCGCACACATCCGCACCTTATCCACCACGTACTCCCACTGGCCCTCGGAATCCATCATGTCAACCTGTTACACCCCACCCACACTCAAGTGCTTAGTCAGAGCTCAGCGCGATGCGGGCACCCTATTCCACAACATCCCTCCACTCTCCCTCACCAACCCTATCGCCTCCACAATCCGCGCCCACTTCACCACTCAAGACAACGCCCTCCTCGCCTCACTCCGGGACAAAGCCACACACATCACCGACCCTCACACATATAAGCAAGCCTACTGCGATTTCTCTCCCCGCAAAACACACGCCTCCCTCCTCCCCCGCCTCACCCCCCTCTGGAAAAATAACATCACCACGTGGCCACAAGTCCTCCTCAGAGCCACCTCATCCTCCTTCATCCTCAAATCATGCAAATCCATCACCACACTCACGGGGTCCACCACCCCACTCTCAGTTCCCATCCGCCTCCTCGCCGCAATCCTCACCGAACCCCTCGATACTATCCACAACCGCCTCCCCCTCACAAGCCTCACTACCAAACAAGCATCCCCCCCCCACCACTATACACCCCTCATGGATTCCCCTCCTCTCCCCACACCTCCCTCGCCCACCCCCCACCCTCTCATCCGGCATCTACACCTCCCGCACCACTTACCCCACCCCCACCGCACCCACCACACACATAGACACAAAATACCTCACCCCCTCAAACCATCACTACCCCCCCTGCGACGTAACGCGTATCATTTCCAAACACAAGGACACAGAATACGGCCAAACGCAGTACATGGTTGAATGGGCCCCGGAACACCTCACGGAATGGGACATTCAGTTACAACTCGACGACGGCTTCCGCCTCATCTCCTCCACCCCCACAGCGGTATGCCTCCCCACCCCCTCCCCCACCGCATGCTCCATCTGTCATGACCCACTGCACACAGAACCCACCTCCACCTGCTGCAGATGCCCGCACTTTGCCATACATTCCCAATGCCGCCCAGCTCAGGGACCCGCCACATGGCAGTGCGAGTGGTGTGCTCGCGGCCAACAACACGACCTCACCCACCTCCACGAGGTCGAGTGGGCCCCATGCCTACAACTACACGACACCATCAGTGAGACCCCCTCCGGCCCCACCGCCCTCACCGCATTTAACTCCGGCTTTGTCCCCTCCACGACACCCATCCTGCAAGAACCCAGTCCCCCTCCATGGTCGCACCCCCTAATCACATTCAACCATGACCCCATTAACCCCGACCTCGACATGCTCCCTACCGGTAAATTCGCCATCCACGCACACCCATCACTCCACGACACCACCGTACTCTGCACTCCCGACGGCCGCACGGTCACCACCCTCAACGGCCCCCGCGTCCGCCACCTCTACCAACTCTTCCGCCCCGACCTCTCGCAGCATACGTTCGAAGAGGAGGTCTACCACCTCCGCACTCGCCTAGGTTACCGCTCAGAAATCCACTCACCCACACCCGCCACCACCACCCGTAACGGATGGGCCACTAGAGAAGAACTACTCACAGCTCTCCGCCACACATTCCACATACAGACAGAACTCTACTCCGACCCCCTCAATAAATCCCTTCACTCCCACACCTACTACTCCCTCTACCCCGAAGACATAGTCTTCTCATCTAGTGGCAGCAATGCCCCCCACACATGGCAAGGCACCAACATCGCCAACCCCGAATACGACCACGAATGCATGCGCCGCGCCATGGAACACGCAATCACCAGCGCACACCTCACAGCCCCTCACACACCCAGCGCAACCATCCTAATCCTCCCCCGCTGGGAACACACACCCTACCGCCACTCCAAATACATCAACTCCCCATACACCCACCACCTTTACACCCTCCCCAATGACGCGAACACCTTCCTACCCCCCGACCAACACAATTGCACACCCACCCCTACCCCATTCGGCACACGATTGATGGTCGACATATACCTCGTCGCCAACCCCCTTCGCACTCTCCACCCTCCCGTCACCCACAGCCATGACCGCACTTCACAACACTCTCGAATCTATCTACGACAATCACATCCCCAACCCCGCCATCACCCCCCTCCTCCCCACCTCTTTGACACCTACTCACCCCACTCAGCAGGCATATACCACCTCCCCCCAAACCCAACTCACCCCATCACATACCCCCTCCCGGAACGCCTGCATCTAACATACCCCCCCCCCCCAGAGGTTCTCTTGCTTGGAACTGGCATGACTTTGTCTACATAGACGGCTCGAAAAAAGGAGGCTCGTCCCCCCTCGGAGCAGCAGCTACCCACCCCGCCTCGGACACCAAAATCAAAATCCTGGTGACCTCTACCCCTCCCTCCCACACAATAAATCGCGCTGAATTAGCTGGCATAGATATAGGCCTCCAACTTGGCCGCACCCACCTCCTTACAGACAGTGCGTGCTCCCTCCCCCTCATTCAAGGATACTTAAACTGCCCTTCCGCTTACAGACACAACATCCACCGCGACACGCTCCACTCCATCACACACACCCTTAAAACCCGCTGCGACGCAGGCATCCATACACACCTCGGCAAAATCAAAGCACACAACCACTCCCTAGGTAACGACCTCGCAGACACCCTCGCCAACCTAGTCGCGGATGGTCACCCACCCGACACTACTTACACCACAGGTTCAGAGGTCACGATAGGCCAATGGACCTGGCCATACACCCTCATTCCACAAACCCTAGGGGACCCATTACCCTACAGATACACCAACCTCAAAGCCGACGCACGCACCTACAGTACAAAACACACACACACACACACACACCTCTCGCAAACAACCAAACACGGTGCCCTCCTCGCCCGCGCCGCGGAGGACGGCGCCGATTTCTCTTTCCACAAAAAACACTCAACCCTCACAAATATCTAGATCACACACAAGCAAGAATTCATGTGGGGAGTCCACAACACCCGCCTTCTTACTCATAACCCCACCCTACGCTGCCCCCTATGTGGCCAATTCACTAGCAACGGCCACATGGCCGGTAATTGCCCCACCATGTCTGGCCTAAGACAAGACCGACACAACAACGCGCTACAACTCCTCCTCTCCCTACTGGAGCGCCACAACGGAGGTCGCTGGGAAACCATCACTGCAGACTTCGGTAACAAACCCATAAAAACATTTGCTTCCCCCACTCCTACCCACACTCCACTTGACTGCCACCCACCTCACCCCACCCACATGCCCACCCGCCTTGTTGCTGCTGACGAAGGTCTCTCGCTCGACTCCCTAACCTCATGTCCCGCCGTCCTCCCACCTGAGATTCTCCCCCCCGCGCTACGACCCCCCGCACACAAACCCGACTTCATCCGCATCCTCGAACCCCGATTCGTTGGCCACACAAACGGTCGCCGACGTTACGCATCCATAAAAAAGATTCAGATAGGGGAATGGAAGTACTGCACGGACAATAACCTCTCCCACACAACTAACCTCATACGTGCCAAATACACACCCCTTGCAAACGCCATCCACAGCCACTGGCCAGACACAGTGGTAGACATCCTTCCCATCGTCATGAGCCGCACAGGTACACCGCACTCCTCCACCATCACGAGTCTCACCTCCCTACTCACCGCCCGCACCGACCCCCTGATAAACTTATCTCCAAACACGCCTCGACACGTCTCGCATACTTGCACAACTCCACACGCATACTGTCCAATGGCTGCATCATCTCCTACTCATATACCGCATCAAATCCCGCACGACCTCCCGCCGCGCCTCCGCACATTGCCCCTTCGCACGCCCCTGAATGCACGCCGCCCTCGCCTCGTCTTGCACAACTCCCCGGGGGGGAGTAAAACCCCCGAACATCCCTGGAGAGGTTGGATTTAGGTGGTTAACGGTCTAGCCCTGACTTGTAAGTTCCCTGTATGGCATAGTTGGGAGGGCCCAGAGACAGCAGCCGGCGCATACGGCTTTTGGTGTAAAACCGGCGCATACGGTATATGTTGTAAACAATTTCAATTTCAATTTCAATTTCCTAAGCGGATTCTTCGACGAGAATCCGGACGTGTTCGAACGTGTATGCGACTAGCGCGGTGTGGGGGTGCAAGTGGAGCGCAAGGTCGTCGCGTTCATCCGTGAGCATTGGTCAAAAGACCTTTGCTCGTTTCTGAAGTGGTTGTGCCAGCTGCTTTGGAGGAAGTACGGAACGATGAGGCATGCCATCTCAGGGGTATGGAACCCAAAAACAAGTGAGTACGACCCCTTTACGCTGCCTTATGGCACATACATGGCGATCTTGTGGAGCATGTCTTCGGTAGCGAGGGCGGATAAGGAGGTGGCCGACGCACCTGGCATGGTGGTGTCGGAGGATGGACTGATGGCGCAGGTTGATGTGCGGGCTGCATTAACCAAGCGACTGCAACTCATCCGACTGGAGGAGTTAGAGGCACAATTAACCATTGTGGGCGACCTCCTAATCCAGTTCAAGGTGTAGCAGTGACTCCCTTTTAATAATATTTTTCATACACACATTTGATCCACATCAACACCGATCTTTGCCTTCCATAACATCAATAATATGCACACTCATTGCATGATTTGTGCAGACCATAACGAACGACTTTTTTTTTGCGCCGATGTTGCTGAACATCTGATGGTAGCATTGCCTACTAGCGCAAGAACCAGGGGTCCGTCGTGTGCATTTTGAAGCCCATCGTCGAAGGGTGGGATGATGAGGGGTTTGTGATGTCCGGGCAAGCGGTCAACAGCATCCACAACTGCGTGAATGTCAAGGCGCTGATAAGTACGGCCAATTTTTGGAAAGGACGAAAGGAATCCTCAGAAGATGGATGCGATCGTGGAGAGCGGCATCGAGGTGCACGGTCGCACCTTGCCTGTGAGGGAGATTATGGGAGGTGACACAGCATTCCTCTCCGCTTCCTCTCGTCATGCAGGCCCATCAAGCACCCACCACTACCACATATGCTCGGAGAACAAGATGGATATGGCACTAACCAAGTGAGACTACCGCCGCAAGGGTACGGAGCTGCCATTCATTATAACGGTGGGCGTGTCGAACAGGCTTGCTCACGTCTTTGGCGAAGAGTTCGGCCTCGTTGAGCCATGCGTTTGCCCGTAATGCTCCGAGGTTGTCAGCAAACCCTTGCAACAAGCACCAGCGGACACTGCAGCCGCTCGACATGCGTATCAACGGACTCATTTTGGCCAACGCCATAGTCACCCCCCCATCAACCAGTCCGTTCCCACTTTGGACAGGATTGGGGACAACATGCACGCAGGACTACAAATTTGCCCGCAGGTCATGTGGCAGACAATTCACTGCAACGTCACGGAGGTCATGTCGAAGGCGAAGACACCTGCGAAGGTGGGCATGCCCCACTTCGACGGCGATGAGCTAGAGACCTTGTTGCAGCAGCGGCAACGACTGCTCGACGTCGTCTTCCCTGACCCATCGACACCAGTAGCTGTGAGTGCCCGCTTTTTGTGGCAGCGACATGATGAGATGGTGGACGCATAGAGTGCGGAGCCTGACATCAAGGACGCCGATGCGAAGCAGGCAGGAGCAAAAGCGCTAGAGGAAGCGGCCGACAACTTCTTCGACGCGTACATTAGTGTAGCCGGAGCTCATGATGTCATCCCATACATGCACCAAGTGAGCAACATGTTGATTATATTTGCATGCCACACACATAGTTCCATTACATGACACGGTATATGTCATGGGAAGACAATCCATATGATTATGATTATATTTTTAGTTACGCTTTGTTTGTTAATAGCTATATATCACCTGCAGGTTGCTTTTCACTTTCCTGAGAGGATGGAGGAGCATGGCAGCCTCAATCTGTTCAGCGCGCAAGGGATGGAACACAGCAATATTGAGACGAAGCAAGGTTTCAGGAAGGCTACCAACAGGCAGCGGCGGCGCGTAACGCAGAAAGGAAATGTTACTCTTTCGAGGGTGGGGCAGAACATGAACCGTTCTTTGCAACAAGCTCGCCACAGGGCAACACACGGGCCAACAAGCGGCAGTGGCAGCAAGTCAGCAATGCGGTCGTTACCCCACAGGCCGTCTGAAAAGTCAGTGGCGACCAAGCGACGTCAAGCAATAAAGGCAGAAGTGACGAAGAAGAATATGAAGTACAACGAGTATACAGCCTAGGTATTGAAAATGGAGCCTCCTTATGTTATGCATGCTCCCCATGTGAAGTGTATCACCCCCTCCCGCCCTCCCACTCCCTTACTTAACTTGGTAATGCATATCATCACTGAAAAGCATGCAGAAGGGGCGCAAGGCGTCATCGTGATTTTCACCTTTAATTACATGTTCAGCTATAAATGTTCATTATGGCATTGGTGTGTGCATAGTGTGTCATCATGATGTGCTCGCCCTAGCATGGTCGCCGCCCACCCACTCCGAAGCAAGCTTCCGCTTGGCCCGCAAGTCGTGCTCCTTTTGTCGGCGCCTGACCCGCGCCTCGCGTTCCTCCTCATGTGTCGTGTTCTTAATCGCATCGTGTTTCCGCAAGCACGCTTTATATTATGGCTTCAAGTGAGGCATCCACTTGATATCGGAGGAGTCAATTGTAAACCCTGAGGTATACCCGCTGTCCGTCTCCGATGAAGCAGTGTCGTCTGTCTCCCCGCTTTGATCCGGTGTTGTTGCGCATCATGCTCCTCGCGATACTCTTGTCCCTTCTCCTCCCAAAACTCGGCTAGACGCTTCAGATTCTTTACCATGGCCGCGTTCTCAGGTGGGTTCCATTTTACGATACGGTGCCGTGCCCGTGGCGCCGGAATATTTTTCGTGCAATCCCACAAGAGTGCAGATGCGAGAGCAGCCGAGGCACCTACCACTTGAGACGCATCTTGCATAAAATCATCAACGACACCTTACAGCTCTTGTCTCCACAACGCCTCCATGCTGTTTGCTAGCGGTAGCCACGGCCACACGGCCTTGTTGTTGAAGTCCAGGTTCTCGTCCTTTAAAACGCGGGGCATCTAAAGGGTCGAGCCCTCTTTTGCTCTCACCACGGCTTTGTTAAACGTCACAACGAGCAAGTTAACGTATCCCGAACTGTCACGACTGAGAGGAGAACGTTCCCCGACAAGCTGCATTGTTCCAACAAATGAAACAAGGCCGCCACTAGGAAGTACACGAGCACAGTCGTGGCCCGCGATGCGCCGACGCTGCAGCGTTGTGGAGCCCTTGGGCGCGGGGGGTGACATGTCTTGGAACTTGATGAGGTCCCGTATTGCCTCGGGAGAAGACGTCCAATAACACACCCTCGTCGCTCTTGGAAGGCGTGTCCCACGGCGCCGCTCTTCCCAACCCGGGTGGGTATTGCAGTAGCTGCTCACGAGCTGCGGAGGGATGTTCCTTAGCGTCGCTTTCGCTAATCCTTCCACTCGGGCGTTCCCACATCGTGCGAAAAGCACCTCAGAAAGCGCTGCCCTCAAGTCATCAGCCGACAACAAACCTTCTCCCCCTATCGTGTTTGACTCTCTGCATTGTGTGCAGGTGTCCTGCCGAATCGGTTGGTTGCTAGCAAGTCCGAGCACGCACGCCGCGCAATTCTCACGGTACGCCATTGTGGAAGTTGTGCTGGGGCGGCTGCGCGGCTCGGCGTGTATTCTACACTCGATGTTGCGATGACGTGCACTCCAAGAGCGATAAATATCGAACATTTAGTCGCGAGAAACGGAAAAACAGCCAGGGAGTCCCTTAAATATACCCTGTGCGTATAGAATGGCCACGGCGCAACCATAGACGTGCCTTTCGGTGCTGTACTTCAGCTCTTACGGGATGTGAGATGGTGAGTGAGGTGCCGGAAAAAAGTCTCCGCACAATAATCGACCCACCAACGCTACACTATCGACGATAACCTCCGACCTTAATCGTCAACCACTCCCCCCCAATGCGCGCCTTACGACGCATTCTCGTCACGGCCGCGATTTGAAAAGTGATAGCTACTTGTGCTCGCCGTCCTTGGGGATTCACTCATGTACAATAGGATGGTGGTTGGGGGTAGACGGAAGCGCTCGACGGGAGCGCCGAACTGTATGTTTTTAGGGCGTTAAAACTGTATGTTTTTAGCGCGTACGGTTTTCGGGGGTTTGACGACGTTGTGGATGTCAGTCCCCACCATGGAGCCAAAGACTCGGACTTCAAGCAGTGGAAGAGGAACTTCCTCAATTTCCTCTCCCCCAAAGCAGCGTGTCTCACCCCTCAAATGGCCATCCGCGAGTCGGGCGCTTGGGTGGATGAGCAGGCCCAGCACTACCCCTACACATTCCTGCTACACAGATTTTTCCCTGGAATCCCGGTTACATACTGACTCTGGACTTCATGCGGAAATAAAAACGCTTATGACTCGGATAAATACATGCTTACCGGGAAATCTCTGCCTACATGACTGGTACGTCAATCTAATGGACTCTTGTACGCCTACGGGACAAGACTGTATGTGCCGAACGTCTCTACATTGCGATCAAGAGTACTGTACGAACTACACGACGCACCGACCGCGGGACATCCTGGTATTATTCGACTATTGGCAGCAGTGACCCGGACGTTTTGGTGGCCTAACATGAAGCGGACAGTACAACACTATGTACGCACCTGTGTTACTTGTCAACGCAAGAAGGCAGCGCGACACAAGCCTTATGGACTCCTTCAATCGCACGAGGTGCCGACCAGGCCCTTTGAGCTCGTATCGCTTGACCTGATTACGGACCTTCTTGAGTGCGATGGGTATGATGCTGTGGTGGTATTCGTCTGTATGCTTACGAAACGGACGATTGTCGAGCCAATTACGAAAACGATTACAACATTTCTTGGTCAGATCCGTTAATGGGGTTGCTAGGGTTGCGAATTGGTTGATAAACCTCCGATAATATCGAGCAACTCCCAGAAATCCACGTACTTCGGTCACAGATTTCGGCCGGGGCCAATTGTGTACTGCCTCCACCTTGTCGGGGTCCATTCGAATCTGTCCAGCTTCCACCACATGCCCAAGGAAGTTGACGCTCGATCGTCCGAAGTAACACTTAGAGAGTTTGATATGCAACTGGTGTCGCTGCAGCTCTCGTAACACGAGTCGAATATGCTCGAGGTGTTCGTCGGCCGTCGTACTGTAGATCAGCACGTCGTCCAAATATACCACGCAGAATTTGCCAAGATACGGGGCCAAAACTTGATTCATCATCGCTTGGAATCCAGTTGGGGCGTTACAAAGTCCAAAGGGTAGAACGCAATACTCGAACAATTCGTAATGAGTTCGGAATGCTGTCTTATGTATGTCGCGCTCCTTAACTCGAATTTGATGATAGCCTTTATACAGGTCCAACGTGCTGAAATAATGAGCCCCGTCTAGCGAGTCGAGTAGTTCATCAATCCGGGGTAACGGTGTTCGGTCTTTCCTCGTAAGGTCGTTGAGTTTCCGAGAGTCTACGCTCATACGCATGGCACCATCCTTCTTGCTTACAAATAGAATCGGGGCACCATACGGAGATTTAGACGGACGAGTCCAGCCTTTGGCGAGTAAGTCTTGTAACTGTACCTCCCGGAGTTCTGCTGGTGACATACGGTACGTTCGCTCCTTAGGTGGTTCATCGCACTCCAAGTTAATCTCAAAGTCGCACTCGCGAGTTGGCGGTAGACCGTCAGGCTCCTTGATGATGTCCGTAAACTCATTCAGGGAATCTCGTAACGAAGTCGTCCACTCACGTTGTTGATCAGTATTAATGTCGTCGACCACGTCTTGTACTTCTCGTAGTCCAATCACGAAGAGGTCTGCTGTTTGTTGCCTACGCAGCTTTGCCATCGCATCCGCCTCCAAGTGATGTACTGCCACAAGTACGGTGTACTCGTCGCTAGACACCATAGCTTCGCCAGTTTTACGGTCGCGAATCGTTTTAGTAGACCAATCTATATCCGTGTTGACGGCTTGTAACCAAGGTTGACCGTGGATGATGTCGAATTTATCCAGTTCTGTCATAATTGCGTCCAAACGTATATCCAGGGTCCCTCCTGTAAGCACGTCATTCCGTAGTCGCTGGCGAGTCGTAGTTGTACTACCATATGCCAATTTTATCCGGTATTTCTCTCCAGAAACCGTCGGAATGTGATGCTCCCGTATCCACTCAGCCTTGCAGAAATTTTCCGAAGCGCCAGAGTCAACCAAAATACGGCATCGATGTCCGCGTAAGGTGCCTCCCAACACAAACAGACTTGTTCCAGACTGGGTTGTGGATACGTGCAGCGTCGCAGGAACAATGTCTTCTAGTCGGACGTTCTTGTTCATCCACCCGTCGATCGGTTTCCCAAAAGTCTCGTAACCAAGAGGGAACTGCTGATCTCCACGAACTAGATAACCCGTACGTGCGGAAATTAATTCCTTCCAGGTAGCCCATACTGCCCGAGAAGTTGACGTAGCGTCCGGTATCGACCCGGGTCGAACGCGAGCGATATACACGTAGCGCTTATACGATGCTATGTGCACCCCTTGCACGACGACTGGGTTCAACACTTTTCCAACGTGGAGTTTGCGATCAACGCAGCGGTTTCTACGTCAACGACTATGTCTCCATTTTATACGTGTAACTCGCATTCTGCTTCGTCGTTGGTCCAATCGCGTAACAATTGCAGCTTCTGTAATGAGTCCTTCAGCTCAAGTCGGCGAGACATAGCGTCTGCATGGTTGACTGCTCCCTTCTTGTACACGATGTCCATCTGTCGCTGATAAGGCGCTAAAACTTGAAGCCATCGCACCTGTCGAGTAGACAAATCGCGCTGCCGAAAGAAGTGTCGCAACGCGTCGTGGTCCGTAATTACTGTAAATCCCGCCGCGCCATCTAAGTAGCAACGGAATTTCAGTAGAGCGTCGCGAACTGCCAGTAGCTCTTGTTCGTGGACATGGTAGTGTACCTCATGCTTGTTCATCTTTCGAGCATGGTACGCAACAAGTTGTAATCCAATACCTTGGTCTTGTAACAACACAGCTCCTACTGCAAATCCAGAAGCATATGTGTACAGTGTGTACCTTGCATTAGGAGAGGTGTCAAGAATTACCAGGACTGGTGCACGTACCATTGCGCCTTTTATTTGCTCGAATGCTGACTCGGCTTGAGGGGTCCAGCGAAATTGACTATATACCTTACTACTTTGTGTGAGGGCCCATAACCGATAGAAGGTACACGGTGACTGAGATTGAAAGTGAATGTGACAGAAAGAATGATTATAGAGGTCACCGACAAGTGCCTATAAATAGTCGAACGGTAAATTGATGCACATGCTACAATGCCGGGCTCAATGATTAATGCTGCGTTGGGCCATCTGATAGCATCACCGTCTTGGGCAGTGAGTGTTCATATCACTGACAAGTGACTGATGAGGATCATATATCATATGTCATATTGTTGTCATTGTCCGTGTGATGTGAAAACTTACAAAGGAACACAGTTGGTCATAGTATATATGCGTGTATCTCCACAAGAACAACAAAATTGTGTATTCTCCGCAAGAGCATCAAAGCAGCCCAAGCTCTGCCACATGTGGCGGACGAGAGTGGAGCCTAGCAGCAAGAACGTAAAGGCGGGAAGAAGTGGAAAGGCGTGCTGCGCACTGTTGCAAACAAGTCGTGCGTATCGGTAAGTCTGATAGCGAACGGGGACCGCACGGGCAGATTTACTTGGCGTCTGCGACGTTGAAGCGACTCCCGTCAAGCCCAAGGAGCCAATCATAGGTAGTGGGCATGGTGTATCAAGGTGCTGTTCGCGATGATGGACATGATACAATCATCGATGGCGGACTATCCCGCACTCGGCCTGACGGGGCTGCTCATTGGGCTAAACCAAGGGATTTTTGATGACACATGCCACGCTTGTAGCCTCCGGCGTCGGCTTTCTCTGCTTCGCGGCTTGTGCATAATGGCACGACCTCGCTAAGCAACGCATGCAGGAATTGGCGAGGCGGGTGGGCGGGGGGCCGGAGGTGCGCGCCGACTTTTGTTGCGCGTCGCGCGAGGTGCAAGAGTCATTCGAGCACTGGAGACGACGGAACCTGTACTAGAAGGGGCTGGACTGAATAGTGGTGCTGCACTTGCCGGTGTTCGCGGTGAAACTGTCGGAGAAGGCGGAGGGTGGTTCGCTCGGCTACCATGTGTGGCCGCTGCAAATACTACTTTTGTGCCTGCCAAGACTATTGTTGAGGGAGCACTTTTCGTCTACGGGGTATTCGATGTTTAGCCTCCTCATCAACGCCCTCATTTGGGCAGCCCGCTCATGCTTCATGTTGGCGGGAGACCGCTGTTTGGCGCGCTATGGCAAGAGTCCTTCTCCGGCAGCTTATCCGTTCGAACCTTGTTGCAACGGTTTGTTCATCACAAACACATTTACACACGTGACGCAAGCGTACCTTCCTCTGAAGCTCATCATCACGGGTGTGGGCTGCTTGTGCACCAGCTACATGCACATGCTGTTTCAAGATGGCGCTCTGGAATAGGAGTAGGACATGGATGGGGGTAGTCTGTTCTTGCTAGTCGTAGGACTGGCAGTCACCCTTATGGCTACATTCCATGCCAAGACTATGATGTTGGAGTCAGCCATGTGCGTTTCCTGAAGGTGTCCGTCGCACATGCGCGGATAACGTAGTCGAGGCTGAAAGCGCGCCGTAGAGTGGCGTCACTTCATGATGGCCTGCGCAATCGAATAGACACGACTGGCCCATGAATATACACTAGCCGAGACAAACGGACTTTGTCACGGCAGTGGCGATTTCCTGATCCCCGCCCTATAGAGTTTATTGCCATCGCAATCACATCACCAGTGTCACGCGTGTCGAGTACTGGCACAGACAGTGAGACACAAACGTACACACTAAGAGATACAGATACAGTTTCACTGACGCACACACACACACACAAACACACACACACACACACACACACACACACACACACACACACACACACACACACACACACACAAAGCCACCCTCATATCTTGAACTACTGAAAAGCCGTCTTTTATATCCATATATGGATGAAGTATAATGTGTCCCTCTCTACGCAGCTCCCCCCCCCCTTTTCCCACCACACACACCGCTTTGTCTGATTCAGTCTCATCAGTGCCCACCGTTGAATAAAATTAAAAAGCCGATTGATATTTCAAATTTATGTTGAATGAGCCATATTTCCCATACAGTAAACTGTATCATATCAAAGTACTTACTTACATATCTAACTTATGAACAAATAATAATACGGAAAAAAGCTCTCTCTCTTTCTCTAAACGTACAAACGTACCAAATGTACAGCCATTCCCTCTCCCTTCCCCTTCCCCCCCCCTCTCTCTCTCATTCTCTCTCTCTCTCTCTCTCTCTCTCTCTCTCTCTCTCTCTCTCTCTCTCTCTCTCTCTCTCTCTCTCTCTCTCTCTCTCTCTCTCTCTCTCTCCCTCTCTCTTTCCCTCTCCCTCTCTCTCTCTCTCTCCCTCTCTCCCTCTATCTCTCTCTCTCTCTCTCTCTCTCTCTCTCTCTCTCTCTCTCTCTCTCTCTCTCTCTCTCTCTCTCTCTCTCTCTCTCTCTCTCTCTCTCTCTATCTATCTTTTTCGTACCAAAACGTACCAAATGTACCGGCAGAAAACTTCGTGCATCTGTCGTCGTATCTTCGTATATGTATTTTGCGTTGTTCGGATCGTTTTTCAGCATTTTCAGGGATAAGAAGCGTGTTGGCTTTGATAAAATTAAAAAGCCGATTGATATTTCAAATTTATGTTGAATGAGCCACATTTCCCATACAGTAAACTGTATCATATTAAAGTACTTACTTACATAACTAACTTATGAACAAATAATAATACGGAAAAAAGCTCTCTCTCTTTCTCTAAACGTACAAACGTACCAAACGTACAGCCATTCCCTCTCCCTTTCCCTTCCCCCCCCCCTCTCTCTCTCTCATTCTCCTCTCTCTCTCTCTCTCTCTCTCTCTCTCTCTCTCTCTCTCTCTCTCTCTCTCTCTCTCTCTCTCTCTCTCTCTCTCTCTCTCTCTCTCTCTCTCTCTCTCTCTCTCTCTCTCTCTCTCTCTCCAGGGCGGGGATCCGACCTTTTTGGGGGGGTTTCGGGTAAGTCGAATTTGTTTTTTTCAATCTCGAATGGACACGAATTTGAGTAATCGGGGGATGAGTTGAGTTGAACCCCACAATTTTTTTCATGAATTGAATTAAACCTAAAGTCACTAGGTGATGAGACTGGGTGAATACCCAGATTTTTTCGACCGGTCCGAACAAGTACTTGGGCATGTATATCTTGATACGGACGAATACCTTTCGATTTTTTTTGTGAATGAATATAGAGATATTCCCGAACTTCAGTCGGATTTCCGAGCCGGAACATGCAAGGAGCTTCTGCTGCATTATGTACTGAAAGATTATCATTTACATCGGAGGAATATGAATTAAAAAAACAATTTCTATCCCATACAACTTTGGAAGACCCTCCGTCGCACAGTGCCCGAAATTTGAGTGTGTTGACGGGTGCGCTTAAGGGGCACACCACCCTTGGGCACTGTGCTTCATCACCGGGATTTGATTTTGAATCAATGATCCTATTTCTCTTGTTGCGCGCATGCGCTTGAAAAAAAACATATTTGTGTGTGAAAGTGGTGTTTTAAATCTACATGGCCAGTGTAGATTTCAACCACCGCTTTCACACACAAATTTACACAAATTTAGCGCATAGAAAATTTCTTGCATGCAAAGCATTCGACAGCAAAGAATGAGGACACAATGATGATTACACAATAACACAATTTGAAGTCAAAATTACACTTTCACACGACATCACAATCGCTGACTGCGCCAATGACACTATAACAACCGCCTCTCAACGCCCAACTTTCCTCAATAAAATTCCTCTCTAAATTTACTCCTTCATGCGTCCTTGACATCCACACGACCCTGCAGGCAATTAAAAAACAAGTCAATAATGATAATGCAAAAACATCCTCTTTATACATGTTGAGACAAACACGTTCATATGGTGTCTCACCTTCAAGGGTTCATGGACACCGTCAATGCATGGTTCAACGTCGACTCTGACGACCCCTTCTTGAAGTCGTCGTGTATCCTTCCTGCTCAGTTGAAAACTCGTTCGCATGCAGCACTGGTTGCCGGCTGCGCCAAGAATTGACGAGCCATTTTGCTTAGTGTGGGGAACTGAACCGCGTGCATACTCCACCACGACAGAGGGTCAATGTCCTTGTTCGCCACTTGGGGGATGTGTCCGTATTCGTCCAACTCGTCCTGCAACAGCACCTCAGGAATGTCATCACAGTCAATGGACTTCCTCCCAGACAGTATTGCGTGAAGACCTGAAGTGGCTTTCATCATGAGGCGTCCAGTTGCATGCTTCTTCAGTGGAGACTCCTTCACTTCCTCCACTTCATCGTCGTCCGCTTGCTTCCAATCCCTACTCCACACGTGACGAACAGCGGACATGGTTTTCTGTCTAAAGCCCGTAGCATTCACCAAGTGATGATCTGGGAAGGTAAAGTCCAGAAGCTTGAAGCGGGGGTCCAAGAAAGTCGCAATGCCGATGTCTTCCATGTCGGACTCCTCGACATCAACGAAGAACCTCTTGACGATTGCCTCGCGCAGCGCTTCACGGGCTAGAGCAACACAAGCCTCCAACTTGCACGCATCGACGTGCACAAGAGAAGTATCGGCACGCTCATCTTGGTAATGGACCGGCTCAGAAGCCTCCAAGACGGAAACGAGGTGCCCAAGTAATGGTAACACAAGAGAAATTGTCACATATTCCTGCCCCTGCAGTTGCGTGACAATCTGAGCCACTGGCCAGAGCACACATGCAATCTCTCGGATAATCTCCCACATAGTCTCATCAATTGCGTAATCCCCGTACTTCGTGCCGTCCGGATTAGTTGCACAGTTGTCCGGTACCTGAAGAAGAATAAAGTACACACAACTCATCTAGTGATCACCATCATGCACACTGATGATACAAAGGTATAAATAAGGGGCAACTCACGATGTTGTCATACTTGTGGACGGCCGACGCGTTGTGGACAAACCACACGGTCTGGGGAAACTGACCGAGCCACCTTGTTGCCGCCTTGGTGCTTGGCTTGCTCTCAGGAAGTTACAGCTCTCTCTGGATATTGTACAAGGTCTGTGTACCCACGCAACTCCGAGAGTAATGGGCCGTTATACCGTTCATGCAGCGGACGGCTTCCTTGATTCCCTCGGAGTTCAAGAATATGTCCGCACACAATTGCAGCCCATGGTCGACGCATGTCGCCCCCTCGAAGTCACCCCATCCGGCCTTGATGTTGCTCCCATTGTCACATTTCTGTAACATAATAACAGTGTAGTTACTATGCTATCAAATCAATTATGCACTGGAGAATCATGTTAAGAGAAAACATTCAAACCAATCTTGCACCTTTGTGAAGATACATGCAGCGACTGTGTCAGTGTCTGGTTCACCGGATCCACCACATGAGTATTGGCCAATGCCGAGTCCGGAGAGCCCCACCTTCGTGGCCGTGGCAATGTTCTCACCTTCAACACCGGCAATCGCCGATTCTCAGGAACTGAATCACTAAGATGCAAAAAATGCAGAACAGTATTTATGAATATGCACAAATGAAACAAAGGCGGCTGCACCGGTGTGACGGACATCCCCAAATGGCTCGCAAAACAACAACCTGTTCTGCAGCGTAAAATCGGAATCCACCCAATGCCCCATAACTGCGAACATAGATATTGCATTCTCACCCCAAACATCGCCACTGATAGAGATCATCAGTCCCTCCTCGGTCAGCTCCTGGATGTCGCCCTTGATGCCGTGCTATGCCTACGCCAAATTATGTACCAATCTGGTAGAACAGGGAAGAATTGAATTAACAATATACGAAGAAATTGAAATAAAAACATAGGCCGTTAGAATACCTGCGCTGCTAACTCTGCAATGTATCTCATGACTGTCCCACGAGACGGGCCCTTATACGCGCCACCAGAAATAGCGTGAATCCATTCACGATGCTCGGTGTCCATCTCCGTGATTCCGAAGGGTCGGCACCTCTTTGCGATCCACTTGGCTGCCATGAGGTCGAGTGCCTTCTTTCTCTTTTTGGATACCTGTAAATCACTTAAAATGTCAGCACACCGACAATTTATGTAATAAAGCTCAATAGCGGGAGGACAGCGACATACCTTATGATCAATAACTGTTTGTTGTGTATCTTGAGCAACAGGAACAAACTCTCCTGACTTCAGATCCTCAATGTAGACGTTGTTGTGCTTCAGCCTTACGTGCTTTATCATATTGCTTGTGGAACTACAGTAGGCTACCGCCTGCGCACACAAACATCATTTGACCCAGAAGCCTTTGCCTTCCACATGGTACTCCTTCGTGAAGTACTTCCATGCCTGTGAGGTTCGGCGTTGCCTATGCTTTCCCTTCAACGACGCAGCAGGAATGAGGTCGTCCTTCGTCCCTTGTCCTCCGTCCTTCCCTTCTTCATCATCTTGGTATGTGTCCTTATTCTTCAATGCCTCACGTAGCTTATTCTTTTGTTGTCGGCGAAGTTGTTCGCTTTGTTCAAACTCCTGCACACATCGCAGGAATCCAATCCTAACCTTATCTCATGATAGCGAGCACGAATGAGTTTGACGAGAGCACATCGCACCAACCTTCGTATTTAATGAATGATAAATGGGCATACTATTATAGCCTCTTCTCGATGAGACTAGAGAATAAACATATAGCGAGTGCGGACCGCACAGCCCAAAATACATTTATTCTCTTGTTGGTGTATATAGACAAATGACAAGGACTCGCAAGGATGGTGTACAACCGAGCAGAATCTGCGGACAATATTGGAAGCGAAACAAAAAGAAAAAACAATCGTGCTACAGATCCATTTACACGACGCCTTCCAACGAGGCAAAACTAATCGGCAACATAGCTACATCTTTTTAGTCTTCGAGGAAACAAACAATTAGCAGAGAAAGGGAAAAACAGGCGAGTAAAACGAGCGAAGCCTGTACAAAGCGATCTACTACCGACCGGACAATGCACAAAATAATAAACCAACCTACAGAAGGAAACGCACTTTATCAGCTTGGAGCTTGGCGGCTTTGAATTGCTTCAAGACGTCCCCCCAGTTGCCTTGCCTTTTTACATTAGCAGCGTACTCCGTCGTGTTGGCCTCTTCAGGCAATCCCTCCCATCTGACATTATAACCGGGACACCCTACAATCTTAACCTCTGCGACAATAGAAGCGACACGATATGACTCGCGGCCACTATATATATCCCTCCGACCTTTAACGGTCATGTAAACAGAGTCACCGTGATCGTATGTCGACACCGATCTCTCGTCGCTTCCCTTACCACTACTCCCACCGTTGCTATTCTGGGGGGCGGGGAGAGCGGCAGATCGACGACCTCTACCTCTACCTATACTAACTCGTAGGTAGTATGTGGCTATGACTGCCACGGAGCGTGCGTATGTCAATACTATGTTGTGCCGTGCAACACAAATAGCTATCTATTAGTCGCGGTCTCAATTTTCGAATCGCCAATCCTCATACACATGTATTCTTGAAGTGACGGCCCAGCGCATCGCTGTGATGATGTGGCATACTGGCGTGTGTCAGAGATTTTCCACTTGCTCTTCATCTATTGGCATCAATACTATACTACGGAAGATAAGCGTGATACAATCACGCGGACGTACGGTTGGAAAGCGCGTGGGCGCGTGGCACACGCTATACTTTACGCGTCTTATCCGCGTCTTATCCGCGTCTTATCCGCGTCTTATCCGCGTCTTATCCGACTTAGCCGAACTTTACGCGTCTTATCCGTATTCAAGTGAATCGATTTGCACTTCTACCATAACGGGGACCATCTAAGATAGAATATGTGCCAGCTGTACCCCAGGTTGGATAAATCCGTACATCTTGGGAATCGAATACAAACAAGTAAGTTGACGACTAGGTTTCGGGCACGGATGATCCATTAGGTTTAGGATTCGGGTTGATTACAAACTCTTGCTCTTTCTTCTCGACATGAATCGAAACCTCCAAAAATGGTGGGACATTTGAGTAAATACTCAGATACCGA
>JAPMLY010003411.1:0-16547 GCA_026401115.1 Tetraselmis chui | reverse complement strand
TGATGAAACTTGTTGCATTTGTCGACACAAAATAACCTGCGTCTGCGTATTCTTGGCAGTGACTGTTCGCGGCAAGCTGCGTTACTTACATAGCAATGCAAACATAACCGCAAATGGAAGAGGCGCTGTGCTCTGACCACGCACCATTAGCACCGTTGACTGCACCCCGACTATCAACTGCGTTGAAAACTAAAAGTCGACTACCCATCAAGGTCGAAAGGCAACATTTCTGAATGACTACCGAACCGATATCCTTTCCTATTTGCAAAGGCACAAAGTCAACTTGAAAACGGCAGCCCTCCGTAATTTGTGAAAGCGCTCTAAATTTACAAAAGCAGGTAGACAGAAAGAGGGAACCCCTCAAGCAAGACGATGTGCCTTTATGCATACACGTCTCACCGTGTCAGTCACATCGCGGCATCTCAACGATTTTAGGCTTCCCTTTACCCTTCCCCCCTTTCCCTGCGTCCCTATCCTCTACCGAAGGCGAGGCGTCACCTTCGCTGCCGGCTGCCATTCCCTGTTGCTCGTTACTCCGTTGCGAATGTCCCTCCTTCGCGCGTTCCTCCGGTGCTTCACTATCGCTGTCGCTATCACTGCTACTGGAGCCCCCATCCAGCGCTGGCTGCTCTGACCCACCACCAGCTGCAATCGCGCGCTCCGCTGCCACAACAGCACTGCTGTCCTTAAGATCCACCACCCCGCAGGCCAGGTCCATCTCAATGTAGTTCTCCGCCCCCTCCCCTACATCCTCAATGTCAAACTCGCGCGGTGCCTTCCCACTCATATCCTCCTGAAGCTTATCGTTCGCAGCTGCCATCTCAGGCAGGAAAGTCTTCAGCCTGTCGAGAACAGAGCTCTGCGGCAGCGCGTCCAGCTTCATCACCGGCTTCTTTCCAAGTGTCGGTTCCACTACAGGAAAAAAAAACACAAACAGAACCAGCATCAGAAGCTTCGTGAAAACAACTCCAAACACATGCAGACATCTGGGAGCTCCGCACGCCAGATACTAATACACAGTTTAGCATTATTTCCACGCACAGGCTTCTGAGTTATAACATAGAGAGTGTTTTGTCCGTTCGAGTGATTTGCCCGTGCTAGTTAGGACAGAAGCACAGCAGCCTGGCTGCCGAAGACTGGGCCCGAGTGCAGGCACCCATTCCGCACCTGAAGAGGAGTCTAGCCACCCAGCTTTCTAAGGCATTTTTAGAAGAGGTGTATTTTAAAGTAACGCGATGGAAGGCACGACCATTATAACAGTAAGTGTCAGCAACAGTTGATTAGCACCGCCGTCAGTTAATGAAGTCCACATACTGCGCTGGCGGCGAATCTACCGAAAAACCTGAACCCTATCCGTGCGTCACGTGCACGCGAGTAGGCTGTGCTCACGCAAGGTATTCGGCATGTTCCCCACTTCCAGCCGCTCCCTCTTCGGCTCCGCGTGCTTCGCTTCCGAGTAGTTGCCCGACATGTTGTTTATATATGCCGAGACGACACAGCAGGACGCGGCGTCGGTGTGCGTCCGGTCCGACCCCGTGGCTCTCAGCAGCGCTCACGAACCTGGGCACCGCACCTTATGAAAAACAAAGAGAAAGACACAGCAGAATTGCAAGGTGGCGTCGTTTGTTCTGTCAACTGCGTCTACAATCAGGGTGGTGACGGCGCCGGCGGGGGTTGCACTTTAGCGCGGACGTCTCGTCGACACGGAAAGCGCGTGCGTACCAGTACTGCAATGCAAGGCGCGCTGGCGCGCGCGGCATAATGAGAGCGGAGTTCTCCTCCACCAGGGACGGATGGGAGTAGGACTTGCTTACAACATTTAGTTCAGGAATGGATGAGGAAAAATACATAGATTGGATTTGTTATGGAAGGGGAGGGAGAAAGGAAGAGAGAGGGAGATAGAGAGGGAGAGGGAAGGAAGGGAAGAGAGGGGGAGAGAGAAGAGGGAGGGAGGATGAAAGAGGGAAAGTGTAGAGTAAGAGAGTAGAGAGAGAAGGGGGGAGGGGAGGGGAGGGAGAAAGGAAGAGAGAGGGGGTATGGGGGGGAGATAGAGAGAGGGAGAGCGAGAGAGAGACAGAGGAGGGGGAAAGAGAGAGAGAGAGAGAGAGAGAGAGAGAGAGAGAGAGAGAAGGGGGGGAGAGAGAGAGAGAGGGAGAGAGAGAGAGGAGGGGGGAGGACAAAGCGAGAGTGTGGGAGAGAAAGAGAGAGCGAGAGAGAGAAGGAGAGAGCGCGAGAGAGTGAGAGAGGAGAGAAAGAGTGAGAGAGAAGGAGATAGAGCGTGAGGGGAGGGGAGGGGAGGGAAGGGGAGGGGAGGGGAGGGGAGGGAGCGACTCGGCGCACGTTCGGAAATCTACTCCTCCACCTCGGCCACGATCGCACGCAATCATTGGACCACTGGTGAGGACCTCCTCACTGTCCTACGCAATACTCTCCGCACGCAAACCAAGCTCTACTCAGGCCCCCTCAACAAATCATTACACTCTCAAACCTAACACTCACTATACCCAAGTGACGTTGTCTTGTCATCCATTGGCAACAACGCCTAACACAATTGGCACGGCACCAACATACCTAGTCCATAATTCGACAAGGAATGCATGTGCTATACTTAGGGCGGGGATCCGACCTTTTTGGGGGGGTTTCGGGTAAGTCGAATTTTTTTTTTCAATCCCGAATGGACACGAATTTGAGTAATCGGGGGATGAGTTGAGTTGAACCCCACAATTTTTTTCATGAATTGAATAAAACCTAAAGTCACTAGGTGATGAGACTGGGTAAATACCCAGATTTTTTCGACCGGTCCGAACAAGTACTTGGGCATGCATATCTCGATACGGACGAATACCTTTCGAATTTTTTGGTGAATGAATACAGAGATATTCCCGAACTTCAGTCGGATTTCCGAGCCGGAACATGCAAGGAGCTGCTGCTACATTATGTACTGAAAGATGATCATTTACATCGGAGGAATATGAATTAAAAAAACAATTTCTATCCCATACAACTTTGGAAGACCCTCCGTCGCACAGTGCCCGAAATTTGAGTGTGTTGACGGGTGTGCTTAAGGGGCACACCACCCTTGGGCACCGTGCTTCATCACCGGGATTGATCAGCTTATTGACATGTAGTGGAAACAATATTAGATTGTGTTTATTTATGAGAGTGATGTTTGAAATCTACATGGCCAGTGTAGATTGCAAACACCGCTTTCAAGAACAAACACATGCGGAATGCATCATGGTTATTTCCAAAAGAAGAAAAATAATGAATGAATGAATACAATATCTATGTTCACATCAATTTCTAAAAACCAATTCAAGGCTGAACATTCTTGGAGTCCCGCTTCATTCTCCTGCTGACCCTGTCCTCCACAACAAATCAATGAGCTTCGCACACGTGTTATTAGGGCTCCCATACAGCTTACCCATTACAGGAAACGGTCGCGCAGTCGGAAAACGGTCCAGTCTGTAAGATCTAGTTCTGAAAACAAAAGTCCACAGTCCCGCATTACTGGATAAAATCCAATATCTGTCATCCTTCACACATCCAAACCCACACACAATCTCTCTCTCTCTTTCACACACACTCCCATACACACTTACTTTGGCTTCTGCCCTCAATTAGCGGCATCACCTTGTCAAGGTCCATATACCATAGACAGACAAATGAGCTATGTACATATGACTTGCAAACACACACTCACACGAACAACTATTTCATAACACTTTATTAGTTATGGTTACACATTAGTTACACACACAATCTAGTTTCTCATCTCGGGCTAGTCGTCATAGCATAGCAAGCGCACACAAGAGCCTGACTCACACGCTACATGTATCGACAAAAACAAACAAAAAGATAGCCAACCACCAACAAGCTCTATAACATACAGCCACATTAAGAGCCACATAACCGACAATTAGTATGTTGTACATGCAAGCTTGAAGTTCGCTCACACCCGTCCACCTTGTGCCCCTCGGGCTGTGTAATTAAACTTATTCAGCGCATACAATATAGACACACATGAACATAAGCCCAACACACACACACACACACACACACACACACACACACACACGCACACACACACGCACACACACACACACACACACACACACACACACACACACACACACACACACACACACACACACACACACACACACACACACACGAGGTGTCATATATTCGTTGGCACACACGCGCTCGTGCTCAACTCCATAAGAAGTATCCTGCGACGACACAGCAAAACTACATTACATGAAGATAATGATGGAATATCGAGGTACGGCTTGGCCGGCTAAGCGAAGAAGAAAGTGCCGATCAGATATGAGCATAGTGTAAAACTTCGGAATGTGTAGCTTTTTATTGCCGTGCGTTTGCGAAATAGCAGCAGAGGTTCTGCGTGTGTGCGTGTGTATATGTAGGCGTACCTATGCGTGTAAGCCAGCCCGCTTGAAAGGCGGTTACTGCAACAAGGGTTAGCGCGAATACCACTATTGAAAATATGTAAGCTGCGATGGACGGGGCAACCACGGCAACGAGGACCGCGCGGCGGGCACTAGGAACGCGCTGGTGATCTTTGATTGCATCGCGACAATAAATCGACAATAAGTTTGACTGAGAAGGGTGGACTTTCAGGTAACGCCACTAACCTTTCTCATCACCTCGACGATGGCTTGTTGTAATTGAAGGCAGGGTAGTGTCGACAGAAACGTTGCGTCATCGTGTAGCCCACGATCGTGACGGAGGTGTCTCTGTATCGGTATTTCTGCCGGACTGTAGCCTTCACGCGCCCTTTAATGGTGCACCAGTGAGTTGCAACGCACTCCAACCAAGCCCATGCATCTAATAATAATTCGATAAAAGGCTGACCTGGATTTCGATATCGCATGTTCCTCATCATTATGTACTAAGAGTTAAAGATCTCTTATACACCATGGCAATATTTGTTTGGTCATTGTCCAGCTTTACCACAGAATTTAGATACTAAAGAGATCGCGTCATACCTTCGTACCAATCGTGCGGTGCTTAAGTGCGTGGCATTTCAAATAAGCAATCGTGGCGCCATCACCGTGGAGTACAATCACGCGGACGTACGGTTGGAAAGCGCGTGGGCGCGTGGCACACGCTATACTTGACGCGTCTTATCCGCGTCTTATCCGATTTAGCCGAACTTTACGGGTCTTATCCGTATTCAAGTGAATCGATTTGCACTTCTACCATAACGGGGACCATCTAAGATAGAATATGTGCCAGCTGTACCCCGGGTTGGATAAATCCGTACATCTTGGGAATCCAATACAAACAAGTAAGTTGACGACTAGGTTTCGCGCACGGATGATCCATTAGGTTTAGGATTCGGATTGATTACAAACTCTTGCTCTTTCTTCTCGACATGAATCGAAACCTCCAAAAATGGTGAGACATTTGAAAATATTCAGATACCACTGGTATCGGTTCCACGCCCTGGCTATACTATGGAACACGCCATTTCTAATGCCCACTCACCTCCCCCCACTCCCCCATCGCCATCCTCCTCATTTTTCCCCGCTGGGAACACACGCCACACCGCCACTCCAAACACATCAACACTCCGTACACACACCACCTATTATACACCCTCACAAACGTCGCAAACACACTCCTTCCCGCGGATGAATTTAATGGTATCCCCACGCCCACACCCTTCCCCAATTCGACACACGCTGGAAAGTCAACGTTACCCTCGTAGCTAACCCCCTTGCCGTGACCACCATCCCCTTCAACTCAGCACCCATAGGTCTCCATGACACACTTAAATCAATTTTGACACACATCCTCCCTTCCCGTCTCTCATCAAGCTTCCCCCACAACAATTTGAATTGTACACACCACACTCAGCAGGCATATACTACCTCCCCCCAACCTCACTCACCCCTTCACATTTTACCTCTCAAAATGTGCGATACACGTACAACCCTACGGAAGGTGTTCTCTCTTGGGACTGGCAAGACGTCGTCTACACCGACGGCTCCAAGAAAGCCAGCTCCCACCTCTCGGGGTGGCAGCCACCCACCCGGCCACTGACACCCGAATCGAGATCATGGTAACATCCACACCATTAACCGCGCGGAACTACCCGGCATAGGTATCGGGCTCCAACTTGGACGCGTGTACCTCTTCACCGACAGCGCATGCTCACACCGATTCATACAAGGCTACTTGCAATGCCCCACCGCCGCTTGACAGCCATACCGGTGGACGAGAATCATCCCAAGCAAGTCTTATGGTCAGATTGATTTGAATCTAGAGGTTTGCATATCCAATATCATGTGTACGGGACAGTAACTCTAGCGGTTACTGTTACCGTTAATATCGGCGCGTCTCGCCTGCAGGGCAACCACCTTGCCCGAACAGTTAGACGCAGCCAACGACCAACGACTTCCCCAACGGTCAGCTCTAGCTAGCCCGTGCCTTATAAGCCGTAGCTAGCCACGAGCCTAGGCACTCTCTGCTTTCGCGCTCAGCCAATCTAGGCTTCGCGCGAATGCAGTCTCGACTCTAGTAGTCGAGCAGGGTGTCAGTTTTACCTTTTCGTCCCATGCGCACTCGAGCGTCACGCGACACTTCCCCTCGTTCAGCTACGCAGTTCCCCAATATGCAGCCTGAGCAGTCTACGTCCGCCGCAGCGGCCGACCCTCACGCTACTACACTCGAACAACGCACAGCCGAGCAGATTCGTACGGCAGTTTTGGCATCGGAGCAACGGATTACTGAGCAGTTTTTGGCGGCTAACGCTGCCTTACTCGCTCAGCTCCGGCCGACGACAGCCACACCTGCTACTACTGATCAACAGCAGTCCATTCCCACCGACGCGACCACAGCGACGGAGGGTGGTAAGGAGGCCCCCGAGCCACCTATCGACCTGCTCGACGACGAACCCGACCCCTCCGCGGCCGAGTTTGTCGACTTCACCTACTACGGCGAAGTCATCCCGGCCGGCCTCGAACGTCCCCCCCGAGACGTCGAGGAGCCACGTCTGTGGACTCTCACGGACGACACCGCCCGTGCCCTAAGCGACAAACGCACCCAAGCGGCATACGACGAGTACCTACACATCGGGTGCTATGCCTTCTTCGACAGTTGCGCCAACGCGGCAATTGGCGAGGCTTTGGACACGTTGTCGCACGGCCCACCTCTACCTACAGAGCAGGCGGCAGCGATTGCCCTCATCCGAGCGGGCCATCGCACCCACACAGCGACGGAGGAGGCCGCCCGTACTCGATTGGGCTTCCTCCGCCTCACCAAGGGCGGACAAACGAGCACGGATGCGGACCGCGTGTTCGCCGAATTGGCACACGAGCGCTTCTGCCGACCGCGTCCTACCGCGGTCTCCGGCACATTGGACGCGCTACGCCAAGCTTTCGTCGACCGCACGCTTGAAGTCAGCTTACACGCTGCCAGCAAGGCCGCCGCCGGCGCCGCTTTCGCGAAGGTCACACCGGACAAGCCCAACGGCCCCGACGCTCGGAGCCGCAAAGCCGCCGCCGACAAACGCAAGGCCGCCGCAGCAGCAGCAGCCGCGGCACGAGCAACCCTCCCACCCAAGCCGACCGACTCGGCTAAAACCCCAAGCAAGAAATGATGGTGTAGCCCGCCGCGCCGATTCCTGCTCCCCGACATCTTCCTTCATGCGCCACCGCGTACGTCGAAAATGGCGGGAGTGGGAGCGCATCGGCGCGAGCGGCCAAGTCCTAAGTTGGATCCGCCACGGCGTACGTGTGAAGTTCAAGCACGGCCTACGTCCCAAGCCGTTCAACCATGGCATCTCCATGCTAGACGCCACACCCGACCAACTCGAGTTTCTCAACTCGGAACTACCACGCTTCGAGGCTTGCGGCGCGTGGGAGCGCTCTACGAACCCACGCTACGTCTCCCGGATGTTCTTGGTTCCAAAACCCGGATGCAATCAATGGCGCTTGATTATCGACCTTCGCGAACTCAACCGCTACTGCTCGACGTTCAACATGACTTGCGAGACCCTCAAGCACCTCCGCCATCTATCTCGACCGGGGGACTACTTCGTCTCACTCGACCTCGCCGATGGGTACTACACCCTTGGCATCCGGGAGGAAGACCGGGATTACTTCACGGTCAACTACCGCGGCACCTTATGGCGCCTCGCGTGCCTCCCCATGGGGTGGTCGGGCTCCGCCTACTACTTTTGCAAACTCACGCAAGTGTTTACGAACCACCTACGCCGCCCACCACCTCCCACGCCCGCAGCTACACCGGCCGGCCCACGCCGCCCGTCCAAGCGCTTCCTCCGAAACGCGCGATGGCGAGGAACCCGACTACTCCCCTACATGGACGACTTCCTCTTCTTGGCGGACTCCTACGACGAGGCACTCTTACTTCGGCAGCGCGTCCAAGCCCTGCTCGACAGCCTCGGCCTACAGCGCAACCCCAAGAAAGGTGTGTGGACGCCAACGCAAGTCGGCGACCACTTGGGCCTCACGGTGGATTTACACCGCGGCGAGTTTCGCGCCCCACTCGCAAAACTGCACCACCTCGCACAACACGCTTCGTCCTTGCTCGGACGAGCAGCGTCCAACGCACGATGGCTACCCACACGCCAACTCGCAGCCTTCGCGGGAAAAGCGCAATTTCTCTACCTCGCCATCGCGCCCGCCCGATTCTTTTTGCGCGAGCTCCACAACGTTTTGGCTACCCGTACCGGTTGGGGGGGACGCGTGCGCCTCACCCACCAACTCCGGCGCGACCTCGAGTGGTGGCGCACGGTACCCTCCCAACACAACGGCCGGTCGATCTACAAGCCCATCGAGACCGCCTATTTGCACGCCGACTCGAGCGACTACGGATGGGGGGCCGTCCTCAACGAGGACGCCAATTACCAAGCCCGCGGGTTTTGGAGCGCCACCGACCGCCTCCAACACATTACGTGGAAAGAGCTTCGGGCAGTCCGGCACGCGGTCGAAACCTTTCTCCCGCAACTCCGAGGACGACAAGTCCTCCTCCACGAGGACAACACTGCCGTGGTCGCCGTCCTAACCAAGCTAACTTCCCGGTCGCCCGTCATGATGACCGAGCTACGGCGTTTGTGGTTCCTACTCGACACCAACGACATCCACATCCGCCCACGCTACATCCGGTCGGCCGCCAACGTCTGGGCCGACACGCTCAGCCGCGAACTGGACTCCGAGGACTGGCAGCTAAACCCTCAACTCTTCAACCACCTCCAGCGTCGGTGGGGCCCGCATACAATCGACCGGTTCGCGTCTATGCTCAACACGCAGCTGCCACGCTTCAACGCCCGCTGGCGCGACCCCTTGTGCGAGGACATCGACTGCCTACACCTCCCCGACTCGGCGTGGAGACGCGAGAACAACTACTGCAACCCCCCTTGGTCGGCCCTACCCGCACTCGCCGCGAAACTCGAACAAGCTCAAGCCGAGGCAACAGTCATCGCCCCCTACTGGCGAAACAAAACATGGTACCACGCGTTCGCCCGCTTGGCCACCGAGACCGTGCACTTCCCAGCGTCCCGCGACCTGTTCTTCCCCGGCAGGCTAGGCAGGCAAGAAGGGGTCGGACCTCCCGCTTGGAGCATCGTGGCCTTTCGGCTAGCACCCCCGCTTGGCTCTACACCCGACGCGGTGCGATTGGCCGAGCGATACGCCCGGACCGATTAAATGCGCCTGTACAGGACGTCCGCCCTCTGCGTACAGGACCCCCGCGCTACGAATTACGCCTCGAAGCAGCACAGTCGCCCTGGTCCTCCGAATTGGCTGAAACTTTTCAAGACCTCCTAGGATCAGATAAGCTCGGGGTTACAGCGGTTGCCCTACTCAGCAACTCGCTAGCGCCCTCGACGTACCTGAGCTACCAGAGCGCAATTCGACAGTTTTTTATTTTTTGTGCAGAAGAAAATATCGCCCCGCTACAGGCCACGCCGGCCACGATGGTCCGCTACACGGCCTGGCTAGCCCTCTTGGGAACGGTCGCTGCCAGCTCGCTGCAGCCTTACTTCAGCGCAATTAACAAGTACTTCCGCGACCACCGGCGCCAACCTATCGCCGTGGGCGAACTCCTGGCGGACGCCCGCCGTGGACTCGACATGCTACAGCGCCGCCTGCTGCCCACCGCCGCTCGCCTCCCGCTACCCGCACAAGTCGCGCTGAACATCCTACACGCCGCCAACACCCTACGCGGCACTTTCGCGTGGACCCCTGCTGCCCTCCCTCAGATGCAGCGCTTCAGAGCCTGTTTAGCGGTGTGTGTCAATTACACGTTTTTCTGCCGCGCCGAAACTGGCGCCCGCTGCCAGACCGGCGACCTAGTGGTCGACAGGCCCTCTCAACAAATCTGCCTGTTCGTACGTAAATCTAAAGGGGACCAGCGCCGCGACGCGGCAGATAAACCTGTCATCGCTATCCCGGTCGCAGCTAACCCCGTCCTGGCAGACCTGCTCATCTACTACACGGAGCAGCGCGCGACTTTCTGCACAAAATTTTACAACACGCCACCCCCACTCGCCTTTTGGAGCTGCTCCCCTTCTGAACCTTCCGCCGAGTGGGGCGCCGCGGCCACCATCTCCGCCTGGCTCACCCTCGCCCTCCGTACCGTCAACTCCGCCGCCCCCGCCGGTTTCAAGTGGACATCGCACAGCCTACGGAAGGGCGCAGCGTCCGCTGCTAGCTGCATCGGCGCCCCCCTCCCCGTAATCAAATTTATGGGTGGCTGGGCCAAAAACAGCTCGGTGACCGAAGGAAAATATATTGACCCAACCATGACCCCAACACCTGCTGCTTGGCGGTTCTTCGGCTGGCTCACTCCGTCCCCCCCGCAACACTAATTCTGGCTGTGCAAGCCTTTGGCTTTAGGTTACTGGCAAAACGTGCCCTAGGGTAAATGGTCAGATTGATTTGAATCTAGAGGTTTGCATATCCAATATCATGTGTACGGGACAGTAACTCTAGCGGTTACTGTTACCGTTAATATCGGCGCGTCTCGCCTGCAGGGCAACCACCTTGCCCGAACAGTTAGACGCAGCCAACGACCAACGACTTCCCCAACGGTCAGCTCTAGCTAGCCCGTGCCTTATAAGCCGTAGCTAGCCACGAGCCTAGGCACTCTCTGCTTTCGCGCTCAGCCAATCTAGGCTTCGCGCGAACCCACCCACCCATCCCTATAATCCTGCGCTAATTGACCCCCAGACCCTGTCTGTGGGTGTCTTTTGGCCAAATTGTAAGCAAGCTGACATCTTTGGCAAAACGTGCCCTAGGGTAAATCTTATATTCCCCTCGCCTGAACGTGTCGGCCATAGTATGATCGGCTAACAGATTTACCTACTTAAGGGGGAGAAAACGGGTGTTGTAATACAAATTTGCTGCTCATCACCTATATTGCATTTGTCAATTCCCAACTTATGTACTTAAACCATTCACACAACGGCACACTCGATTCTATCACAAACACTATGAGAAGTCGCTGCGACTTAGGCATCCGTATCCACCTCGGGGCTAGCCATGCCACAAACGGCCACCCACCCGACGCAATTTTCACTACAAGTTCGGAGGTGTCTATCGTTACATGGACATGACCATACACACTTATCCCCCAGTTAAAAGAAGACCCCACACTCTTCCGCTATATCAACCTCAAATCGGACTCCCACAAATACAACATTAAAACACACCCTTACCCCACTCGCCCACACCACAAGACATTGCGCCCTCCTAGCTCGTGCCGCCACCGACGGGGCAGACTTCTCATTGCACAACAAACACGCTTCACTCACCAGTATCCAATTCAAACACAACAAGAATTCATGTGGGACGTTCACAACACCCGCCTCCTCGCGTGTAGCCCCTCCTTATACTACCCCATGTGTGGCTAATTCAACAGCAACGGACATATGGCATGTAACTATCCCGCGATGTCGGGCCTTCGACGTGACCGACACAACAACGCCCTCCAACTCCTCCTTTCCTTACTTGAACGCAATAATGGCGGCCGATGGGATACCATCACCGGCGACTTCGGTAATAAATTCATCATTTTTTCTTATTCCCCCCTCTTCTCACCGCGACCTCCCTCGACTGTCATCCACCCCCCTGACGATATGCCCACCCCGTATGGTAGACATTGACGAACGCAACTCCCTCGCTTCCCTTACATCATGTAGTGTGTCATCCACACGCGGAAGTGGGTAGGCGTCTTTATGTGTAACTTCATTAAGGCCACGCTAGTCAATGCCGAGTCGGAGCAAGCCACAAGTATTGCGCGCGAAAAGAATTAGATAACCGAATTCATTGTGGTAGGAACGAATTAATCCAACCTACAAGGCGTCTTTCAACACCCAGTTGAGCTCAGTGCCCTCCACTTGTGACATTGTGTTCGATCGCTAGCGCCTCATAATGCTAGTTGTTTTAATGGGATGGTCCCACTGTCGACTCAGTGGTGGTGAATTCACATGTTGCAAGAACTCCGGGAAGTCATAGTAAAGTAACGACCAGAAGTTGTTACGATGTTCTGTAGTAAGCTCCTCTAATGCCTTACACTCACTCGATTGAGAGTCGATGGGCGTAACGTTAATAACGAAGAAGTAAGAGTTACATCCCATGATTCGGCGCCTCTCACTCGAGCGTCGCCAAGCCGGGAGCATGATCTATGATGAGTGTAAGTTTTGTCTTGAAATCATACTCTCAGTCGTGCTTGCAAAACGCCCTGCGTAGAGGGTCCCCGTGTGGGTTTACTTGCTAGTCTCACACCATGGGGGCGCAAAAAGAAAGCTCTTGAACCTTTGTATACGACAAAAGAAACAATTGAAATTGTTTACAACATGTACCGGGTGAAACCGGTTGTTGTCTCTGGACTCCCCATGTATGTGCCGTTAGTGGTCTTATATTAACATGAGCTAGACCGTGAACCACTGATCCCAACCTCTCCATTGGCAGTAGCGATGCCGTCTAAAACATACACGTAACCATGTATTTATATTTTTTGATCTATACGTATATATTTTGGGATACAGTATGAAATATAAAATGTCGCTAGTCTCCACGAAGCGCGGCATGCTCCAACCGCTGCGAGGTAGCAGATTGGCTAAGCCGGTCAGCTGGTGATGATCGAGTCGGACATGCATGACCTCTGCTCTTGTGCGACTCCGGTCGTGCCGGAGCTGGGGGGGAAAGGCAGGTAAAAAATCCCCTCGCTCATGTCGTCGACGGTCCCGACTCGATCCTTGCACATCCCCGTCCGAGATGTTAGTCGCTCCTCCCGGCGCAACTCGCCACCTAGCTTAGCCTCCTCTCCTCTTGCGGGGGCTGGGAAGAGAAAATAGCTAGGCCGCAGACGGTGTCCGGCTGGCTCTCCTGCCCCCGAGCCAGATTTTCTCATGTCCCATGTCCATTCGCCGTCTGTTTCCGCCACCTACCTGATCGCGTTGTGCCGTCCGTACCCTCCCCCGGTGGTTTACGTTGTTAGGGGGCCGCCTTTACGAGCAATGTGCCGTTACTAGAACCCTAGGCACACTGCATGAGGCAGCATGTGGATAACCGGGTACCGACTAGGGGAGGGATTGGTATAGCACACGGATCGAGTCGCCGGTCCTCAAAAGATGATAGGTACGGGTATATGTCCCCGAAACCCCCCCCGTACCGGGTTTCTCCAGCGGCGGGTGATCCTAAGGACCGTCGCCACCATACCATGCCGCTCCTCCGGCTGCGACCCACCTCCGTCTTGCGTAGCTTCGGGCCTCAAACTTAAAGCTCACATGGCTGGCGACAACGAGCGAGCGCCGTGGCCTAGCGCTGCTTCCCGGCTGTCCGCCGCAAGCTCCCACACCCTCGTCCCACCGCTGATCCGTCCGTACCCTTCTTCGCCAAAAAATATTCCGCAGACCTCGTTCCCCTCGGGACGGGAGAGTATCTGTGAGTATTTAGTCGCTGAAAAAACATATCGGACTGGCCGAGCGGGAGATCCCTGCGTTGGTGTACGGATATTGTGTTTTTCAAAACCCTCCGTTCTAGGCTTCCCGACAACTGATGATCCCGCGGATCGCAAGTGTCGGTACCTCGTTCAGCCGCCTACACTGCCAAGCATGGCACGGCTACGGGGTTACCAGCGCCCACCGCGAAGAGAAAACACTCAAGACTTCGGCGCTTTGTGTGTGCCATCCTTCAAAATTGGAGTTGAATCTGTCTTTTTGTTTTTAAAACTAGTACATGTGAATCGGCTTCTATCTCGGGGTGTGCACAATACTGCCATCTAGGTGTTTAGAATAGGGTTTCAAGCCGGGGTCTTCTTATCCGTCCCTCTCCGCTGGCGGTAACAACATAATATCAATCATACATGACAAGGTCTATAGATACAATTAAACACATTAATCACGATCATGTCCCAACTCTCCACGATGCGCGGCCCGCTGCCGCCGCTCAAGGGCGATGATCAAGCGAGTTGGCTTGCTTGTGCTGGTCGAGTCGGGGTTGCTTAACCTATGCTCCTGTGCGACTCCGGTCGTGCTTAAGTTGGGGGGGGGGGGGAGGCTGGCAAAAATACCCCTCGCTCAAGTAGTCGACCGCCCCGAATCGATCCACGCGCACCCTCGTCCAAAATGAATGCCGCTCCTTCCGTCGCAAATTTCCTCCTAGCATAAGTTTCCCGTCCCTTTCGGCACATGGGAGGAAACCATAGCCGCAGACACATGCCGTATGTCGCGCCTTCCGCTGCGTCTATCATGTTCCGGTCGTCTGCCAATTGTTTCCAACACCGTTCGATCCGTAAATTTTTATCCCCCCCCCCCCCCCCCCCCGCTGTCACAACCGGCCTTTCAGTGGTTGGTTGCTAGTCAAAATCTCTATGGGAAGCGTTCAATGAGTGAAAAGTGCTGGTAGTTCTGTAAGCAAACTACAGTGGAGCAGTCGCTATGCGGGGATTGAAGGAAAGAAGTTACAATGTGGAATATCCTGTCACCGCCCTCCATTGTGCTAGACTATTTATAGTCTAGCGAAGCTCACCTTCGGTCTCGTCACGCGTCACGCTTCTCCAGGCAGGTGTCGACGTGTCGACGTCCGTAGTCTTTCGTAGGCCAGGTTGTGTAACCAATTGGCCTCGTGCCTAGCGTCTTGACGCATGGGAGAACTCACTGTGCGTTCCGTACATACCGGGAGGTACATATACGTACAGTACTGCGGACAGTGTCCTCGAGCTTCACAATGGCAAGTGTAACTGCTAGTACACTACATCCGTGGCAGGTACGGTATAAATATCGTAGCGAGTACTTGTACTAGTCCTGTAACGTACTGTCACAGGACAGTACTCGCCACACTCGTACGCTCCCCCTCTTGACAGGATGCGAGGCCGGCCGAGAGGCCAACCTCAAGCAGTAGGTCTTCGGGCTTTCTCCATAACTCGAGTCGAGCGCTGCGTTGCAGGCTGTGCTCTCAGGAGAACCGGGCGTCCTATCTCAGTGCTGCTCTTCAGCACGACGCATATGTCTCAATTCCGGGCGGTAGTCGTAGCGATTAGCGATACCTTTAGCGATACTTCATCTGAACCTGTAATCAAATGTATCGATGTGCTCATGTAGAAAAGCCAGCACTTTTCATATCGTCATCAGAATCATACAGGTACATGTTAATTTTAGTTTCTAGCACAGGGCCGTCATGATGGACTACAAAACCTACCCAAAGGTCAGGTCCTTGCCCGCTAATGAGTCACATACCCAAGCAGGGCATACTTTGTGAGATGCCTCACGTACCCATTTAATGTAGTGCTGCATGCAGTAGTTTTTCCAGCCAGTGTGAGGGCCCTGAAAATTGGATGTGTAGGGCGGTCGAACGTGACAATTTTTCAATTACTAGCCGCGCGCCCCGCGCAAAATATACTTGTACCTGTACCCGGGCAGCGCACAGACCTCGCCCATTACGCTAGTTAGGGTGGGCCTCGCTAAGGGCACTCACGGAGACATCACCCATCAGTGGGGGGCACAGGTCTGCCGGGGGCGATAAGGTAGCGGGGGCGGCCATGGCGGGGTGGATGGCGGCGGGGGCGGCCGTACATGGCGCTTGCTGTGTCTCGGCGGGGACGGCGGGCGCAAGAGTCGCTCGCTCGGCCGCGAATCTAGCTACCGCTTGGTTCACGCTGGCCAACGCGAGGACCCTACCTTTGAGGTCGGCCTTGCTTCCCTTAGCCTCCGGAGCTTCGGGGTCGTCGTGTTGTAGCAGTGCCTTCAAGTCTTTTACTTGAAGGGAATCAACCGTGCCGAGGCCACGGGCGGCGATGGTCTCAAGAACGGTGATGACGTGGGTAACAGCCTCGACCACCGCCTTGCGCCTTTTTTCGTTTTTTGCCTCCTCTTTTTGTGCCTTATCGCTTGCCTTGCGTTTTTTCTCTAGGTCTTGGGCGCGTTTCAACGTAATAGACTCTTCGCCAGTAGCGCTGCCTTGGCGTGACCAGATATTCTTTGCGGTTACCCGCCCGCTCTTGCCATCACATCGTCAGGGAAAACGGGGAGCTTTGTGCTGCGGACGCGGCGCACA